>JAMPIV010012343.1:0-17500 GCA_024509875.1 Oreohelix idahoensis | reverse complement strand
TCAATCGTTGCCTCTATCACGGGAGATAAAGAGGCTGCGGCCTTTCAACTTCAAAATGCGTCAGAAAAGTGGGCTTTTCTGTATAACCCAACAAGAGACATTCCCCATTATATAAACATGAAATTACAATCACAAGACCAGGAGAAAAACCTGAAAGTCCTCGTCACTATCCCAGGTCGACGCACACCATGTGCGATGTGTGGACAAGATAATCACTGGGTTAACCAATGCCCCCGGAAAAAACCCAGGCAGCGACTCTCAATACAGCTCCTGTCAAGGAACAAACTACAGAACAGGTACAACCTGTACCACCGACACAGGAGACCCAAACAACCATCCTGCCAGTTGTCAACAACTCTTCAGAAAACATAAATAACGTTATGTTGTCAGAATCGGATTCTAAAAGCAATACCAATGACAGGTTCACATTATTTGTCAACAAGAGAAAACAAAACAAAAAGAAAACCACACAGACGAAAATCAGGAGAACAACACAGCCATCTTCTCAACCCATTCCAGGGACCAGCATTAGTCACCCCAGCATACAGAAAAAAAAGAATAGTTCAAGTGATTCGGCTTCAGACACGCCTTTCAAGCATGACACATCCCGTCCCTGGGCTACCCTCACAGCTGAAGAAGGTTACTACGACCCAAATTGTGATGAAACTGCCTTAAGGATGGATGACGACGGAAACGCACTTATACATACTCAGACTTTTTGAAACATACAAAATGAACTCCCACTTAAGAACACTGTTTGGTAAAGGGACGATGCGAACGGACAGAAAGGGAACTCGTGAATATTTAAAAACATTACTGATCTGTCTTTATATATTCACAATTCCCTCTTGGGCACACTCAAGTTGTGTAGATATAAGTATGAATAGATACATAGTTAAATATATAAGCACAGGTGTATATGCAAGTGTCTGTATGGATTTCATGAAGGTAATGTTTGTTTTTCATACCCTTATAACTTCGAAACTTTGTATTATACTATGTACTAGAGAATTCGGTTTAAATAAACACAACAAAATTAATTCTTCCCAACAATGACAAGCATTCTAACCGTTATGACCCTCAATGTGAGAGGTCTCGCAAATAAGACAGATAAAATTGTAGCCCTAATACAAACATACAAACCAGACTTTGTTTTCCAACAAGAAACCCTTGTAAATGATGAATCACGTGCAAATCGCATCACAACAATCCTAGGTTTACGAGATACACATTTTAGCCTAGGAACATCACACACAGGAGTATCTATCTTACAAACTTCAGATCAATGGGAAATAACACATAAAAATAAAGATAGAGAAGGTAGATTTACAATAATACAAATAAGAAATTCAAACGAGCACACAGATACACACACCTTAATAAACGTTTATGCCCCAGCAGTCAGGACACGACAATTTCACTTCTACCAAACACTGTCCGATACGGTAACTCAACATTATAAAGGAAATCGAGTCATAATAGGAGGAGATTTTAACTTAGTATTACATGAAATGGATAGAGCAGGAGTGAAAATACAGTCAAGAAACAAACAAAGAAAGACAGAACATAAACAAATAGACATACTACAAGATATCTTAGAGGAACTCGACTTATCAGACGCATACAGGAAAAAATACTCAAAAGGAACAGAAACAACATATACAGATAGAACACGCCCCTTTGGAAGTTCTTCGAGGCTGGACTGATTTTATATACATAGTAGTTACACCATTAATAAAATAAGAAATATAAATCATACTACTAACTTCTCGGATCACAAAGCAGTTCTTCTAACGGTCAGCGAAAAAGAACATTTAAACTTTACGAAAAGATCTCCCCACTGGAAGTTTAACAATTCTCTATTACAAAATGAATTTTATGTTAAAACTGTGGCAAAACTCATTCAAGATTATGCCAGTAATGTACCAACAGAAAACATAACACAATACTGGGATTTCCTAAAAGGAACAATCAAAGAAGTAACACAGTCTTTTGCAACGTTCATACAAAAAAGTATTAAAAAACAAAAACAGATGCTAGAAAAAGCACTATTTCTGACAGAAAAGTTAGACAGAAACGCCCCACAATTTTTTTCCCTACAAGAAGAAATATCAAAGTATGACCAATACACATTTAACGGGGCTCAAGTAAGAACCAGACCATACGCCCCAATACAAGAGACATCGAGTAAACAATTTCTAGCAATAGAACAAAACATACAAAAAAGCAGACAAATACACAAAATTGCTGATAAAGAAAACAAAGATTTAACAACCACCCCGGAAATAACCCAAGCCTTTCACGAGTTTTATTCGCAATTATACACTCAGGACTCTACACAGTCACCAACAGAACAATTCTCCCCAGCCTACAGCTCACGGTTGAATGACTACGAGAAAAACATTATGGATCAGCCTCTCACAATAAACAACCTACAGTCCGCCTCAAACACATTAATAATAATAATAATAATAAATTCTTTAAGCGCCAAACACGGCGCATAAGGCAGAAACCAGTGCTCTCCAGGTTGTTCGTTGTGACGCCACTCCTCTTAGCTCTTGCACATTATTTAGGCCCAACGTTCTTCCCTCCCTTATTATTGTTCTTCTGAGTGTTTCTTTTGGTCTTCCTTTTTTCCGCTTACCCTCAGGAACCCAAGTGAGCGCCTGTAGTGGTATTCTGTTGTTTTGCATTCGTAGGACATGACCGATATATGACCATCGTCTTTTCCTTATATAGTCGGAGACATATTTCTGCCTAGAGTCTTCTCTTATTTGTCGATTAGTCTTGAATTCTTTCCAACTGATGTTCATGAGTTTTCTAAGACATTTGTTCTCGAATGTATTTCAGCTTGTTCTCCAATGATTTTGTTATTTTCCAACTCTCACAGCCGTATGTTAAACACTGAGATAACATTTGAATTAAACAGACGAAGCTTGGTATGTATATTCAATGATCGTAATTTCCAAATGTTAGATTAATCTATTGAAGGCGCTAGCTGCCAAAGCAATTCTAGTATGGATTTCTCTTGTTGTGTCACCATCCTGAGTCATTTTACTGCCTAAATAATTGAAACTTTCAACTTTCTGTAGTTTTTCCCCGTTCAAGATGATATCAAAGGTCTCGTTAGAAAAGTTCATAGCTTTAGTTTTAGAGGCATTTATTTGGAGACCAATTTTAACCGAGAGATGACACAAATTATTTATTGCTTCTTGGGATTGTCTTGGTGTTGAACTTAAGAATGCTACATCATCTGCGAAATCCAGGTCCCCCAGGAATTTTCCATTTGTCCATTTTATACCCAATTGTTCATTGTGGGTATAGTTTCTCATAACCCAATCAATAGCTATTCCAACAAGTAGTGGTGACATAATACAGCCTTGTTTCACCCCTGTTTCTACTGTAAACCATTCTGTATTCCCTTTATTTGTTCTAACACAACATCTTGCATTGTCATATAGCGCTTTGATTATATTCACTATTTTGTTGGAAAACCATAGATTGTAAGTATCTTCCACAATGATGGGCGGTGTAGACTATCAAAGGCTTTTTGAAAATCGACGAAGGTGATAATAAGTGGCGATTGCCTTTCCACTTATTCTTCTATAATTGTTCTTAGTGTGAATATTTGATCAATACATGATCGTTTCGGCCTGAAACCCGCTTGTTCTTCTCTGATCTTTTCGTCAGCATGCAATTTAAGTCTTTCTAACATCATGCAACATAATAATTTTCCAGGTACTGATAATAGAGATATACCACGCCAGTTATTACAGTCTGATAGATCACCTTCAAACACATTACAAAAACAAAAAACCCCTGGTCCTGATGGCCTATCTGTGGAATTCTACTTGAAATTTTTTCACCTACTCGGACCTCTCCTTTTAAAAATACTTCACGAAGCTTTTAAGAAAGAAGAACTCCCCGCTAGTTTAAACCAGTCCTACATAACATTAATACACAAAGTAAGTACAGACAAGAAATACATGCGAAATTACAGACCAATCTCTCTCCTTAATACAGATTACAAAATTCTTGCCAAGGCCTTAACATTAAAACTACAACCCTTTATGCATAAACTCATCCATCAGGATCAACAATGTGGAGTTAAAAAAAGAAACGTAAACAAACATACACATTTCATTCGGGATATCATTCAATACACGCATGACAAAAACACACCTGCAGCAATAATGTCCATAGATCAAGAAAAAGCCTTTGATAGGGTTTCACATGTATTCTTGCACAAAATTTTACAAGAAAATAATATCGGCCAGTATTTCAGATCTTGGATAAAAATCATATACAAAGCACCGGAAAGCAGATTGCTGATAAATCACAATATATCTGAAACAATTCCTCTCACCCGATCAGTCAGACAAGGTTGCCCAATGTCTCCTTTACTATATGTACTTCTGTTGGAACCTTTATTAGAGAACATCAGGAAAAATACAAGTATTAAAGGCGTCCATGTGCCAGGTATAGGTGAAAAGAAACTAATAGCATACGCGGACGACACAATCTTCTTCCCCTCAAGCAGATTATCAATAAAAAACATTTTAGATACTTTCGATAAATTTAGCATAACTAGCGGTTCAAAAATCAACATTAAAAAATCACAAATAATGGGCATAGGACATTGGGCTAACAAAACAGACTTTCCCCTGCAGCTAACACAAACTAATAATATGAAAGTATATGGAGTAAATTTCATGTCTATACCATATAAAACAAACAAGGAATTTTGAAAAAACGCAATCTTAAAAACTAAAAAGAAATTAGAATGTTACAAATATAAAAACGCTACAATATTCGGTAGGGGCATCATAGTAAACACATATGTTATTCCTAAGCTACTATATATATCCAATATTTTTAGCCCTCCAAAAAGAACTCTAATAAAAATAAATTCTTTAATCAGACATTTCATCTTCCGTCACACAATACATAACATAGAACATTAATACAGAATAAAGCAAGAGGAGGAATATCCCTACAAGATATATCCACCAAAATTCAAGCTATGAGAATCAAATTTATAAATAGTATAATAAATGAACCATAGGGATATCGTTTAGCACATTACTATGTTGGACTACCATTAGCAAAATTATGTAAATTTAACAATACAGCACCGCACCATTCCGGAGTCTTACCTAATTTCTATAAACAATGCGTCGCATGCATACAAGGAAAAGAAAAAATAATACACCGAACAACTAAAGAGATATATCAAGATTTAGTGTTAGCACAGGAACCTCCGCTTTACCAAAGAATAAAAAGAGGATATAAATATGGCATATCAGACTACTCGCAGGTTTTCTTTCAGTTACATAAAACAAACACATCACCAAGGGTAACAGAAATAACTTATAGATTATTATTTAATTTAACACCAATCATGTATAGAGAAAGGTAAAAAATTACAGTTTTAATCAAATGTAAACTCTGTAGATTAAACTTCATGGAGACAGAGGAACACATTTTCTTTTATTGTGATACAGTGACACAGACTTTGAACACTTTGAAACAGATATTACAAAAACATACAACAACAGAAGTAGATATGTATAAAGCAGTTATGCTCTGCATCCTTCCAAAGATGACTCCACACATTGAATTACATTTACAAACGCTTTTAGCAGAATATAGACATCTGGCATGGATTTGTAGAAATAAAGCCTTTTACGAGCAAAGGGTCTTTAATGCAAAAAAGCTTTTTTCTACATTAGTTTTCTCACCCAGAAAAATTTCTTGTCCTCGGTCCTTCAAAGCATTTACCTCCGCTGACGTAATCTTCAAAAAGACAAACACTATACATTTTTTGCATTTACTGCAACTTTATTTTAAGGGAAATGTAAAAGTAGTGTACGTGTTAAAAAAAACGGAAACTAATTTCAACCCAGAATTGACTGTACATATGTTAAAAAATGATAGCCATATTTGGCTTATGGGTGAAATTTCCAATGTGTGTGTGTGAACGAGTTTATATGGAAACTTGTTTAAGTGGGCCAGTGAGTGTGAGTACGAGTGAGTGGTTATATGTACTATAAAATGTTACTGGTTTTAGTTAATTGGACAAGATATACAAATCAAGAATAAAACAGAACGAATGTATGTATGTATGTGTGTGTGTGCGTGTGTATATATCAGTATATAGGTGCAGATTCCAGGCTCTTTCTCTTCTTCATGTTTCCTTCTTAAATGCTTTGGCTCATTTCGGAGTGTCTAAGAAGTATTTCAAGTGTGCATGTAAAATACTATGAAACAAATAGGAATTTACTTAGCTCTAAACCAATTCTAATTTTTCTTTCTTTATAAATTTAAATTAACTTTTTTTTATTCCACTTTACTTAAGACTATATAAAATCTACATTACTTATTATATAAATTGTTTTCTAAGTATTTGTTTTTTCAATTATTCCTTTTATTTATTTTTTCCTTTTCTTTACTTTTAACTTGTTTAAGTACATAATGAAAGTGAGAGTGCGCATGAGGTTTTATATGTAACAAGCAATGTATTTTTCTTGCATTTCTTTTGTATTTTATGCAAATGTATCTTTTTGTAAAGTGGAAAGAAATAATAAAAATAAAAGAAAAGGAAAAAAAAAAAAGGGTGACATATGGACAGTCAACAAACAGAAGAAAGAATAGTGGCTCTTGAAATGTGAATATGTCTTGGAGAATGGGGCAGACTTGTGGAAAGAGAAGAAAACAAATCGAGAAATCCTAGACAATCTAGGGATGAAAAGAATGAATGAGATAAAAATTAGCTAAATTATTTTGGATATTTGTGATTTACTTATACAGTAGAACTCCATTTATCCTAATTAATTTGTGACATTATATGTTTGGATAATCAAAATTTTGGATAATTGGATTAATAATAATAAAAAAACACTCTTATTCACACACAAAAAAACATTTGATTAATTAATTGTTATTAAAAATTACAGCTTTCTCCAAAAAAAAAAAAAAAAAAAGGTGACAAAGCGAAATGATTCATTCATTCAAAACACTCCACTCCCCAAGGAGCATAGGCCTTCAACAAACATATCCCAAGTCCTCCTGTCACGTGCCATCATCTCAAGTTCTTTTAACGTTCTCCACATCATTTTCACCTCTGTTTCCAGCTCTCTTCTCCATGTGCTTCTTGGTCTACCTCTGCCTCTCTTGCCCTGGGGGTTCCAGAACAAAGACTGCCTTGTAATGCTATCAACAGGTTTCCTCAGTGTGTGTCCTATCCATCGCCATCGTCTTCTTCTCATCTCTTGTTCCACCGGCACTTGTCTAGTTCTTGTCATCAGTTCCACGTTGGTAACCTTGTCATACCATTTTAATCCCTCTATTCTACGCAAGCACCCATTTATGAAAGTCTGTAGCTTTTTGGTTGTTGTATTTGTTGTTCTTCATGTCTCAGAGCCATACAATAGGACTGACTTCACATTTGAGTTGAAGATTCTTATTTTCGTGTTTCTCTTGACCTCCATATATTTCCCAATGCAATGAAAGCTCCTCTTACTTTTTATGTTCTTATTTTAATATCACTGTCTGTCCCTCCAACTTTGTCTATATTGATGCCAAGAATTGTGTACGATCCTACATCTTGTTTTGGTGCTTCTTTAAGTTCAACCATGTTTTCATTAACTGCATTTATTCTCATTATCTTTGTCTTTTCCCTGTGTATTTTCAGACCCAGTTGCTGTGACCTCTCATCGAGTGTTTTCAATTTGTCTTGCATCTGATTACGGTCTTCTGGGACAGAAGAGCCAAGTCATCAGCAAAACCCAAATCATCCAGCTGCTTAGTCAGAGTCCACTGGATTCCATTTCTGTTGTGTGTTGTTGATGTTCTCATAACCCAGTCTATTGATAATAAGAAAAGAAACGGAGACAAGAGGCATCCCTGTCGCACTCCTGTTCTTATCCCAAATGGTTCTGTAAGCTGTCCTTCATGAAGAACTCTACATGTCATGTCTTCATATGTTTTCTTTATTAAATTAATGATCTTCAGGGAAACTCCATAAAGCCTCATCAATTTCCAAAGTGATTCTCTGTCTACAGTTTTGAATGCCTTTTCGTAGTCTACAAATCCGATGTATAATGGTGAATTCCATTCCAGGCTTTGTTCAACTATTATTCTCAAAGTGGCTATCTGATATGTACAGGATCTGTTTTGTCAAAAACCTTCTTGTTCATCTCTCAGTTTCTTGTCTATGGACTCTTTTAATCTCTCAAGGATAATCCTATTTAATACTTTTCCTGGCACTGATAGTAACATTATTCCTCTATAATTTGTGCACTCTTGTAAATTTCCCTTCTTAGGCAACTTAACCAGATATCCTTCCTTCCATTCTGCTGGTATCTCTTCCTTTTCCCAGACTTTACCAAGTAATTTATATAACATCTCTGTAGCCGTGTCGAGATCTGCTTTGATGGCCTCTGCTGGAATGCCATCAGGTCCAGACGCTTTTCCATCTCTTAGAAGCTTTATGGCTTCTTCCTTCGTTGGTCTTTCACCGTTAATTTGTAGCTCTTCTTCTGCTGGCTGGATGTCCGGGGGGTTTTGTGGAGCTGGTCTATTGAGAAGGTCCTCAAAATATTATGTCCACCTCTTCATTTGCTCCTGTATATTGCTGAGCAGTTTTCCATTCTTGTTTTTTATGAGGCAACTTGTTTGCTTGTATTTCCCTGTCAGCTTCTTTGTGCTGTTATACAGTTCTCTCATATTTCCTTTGGCTGCAGCATCTTCTGCCTCTCTTGCCAACTCCTCAATATACTTCCTCTTGTCTCTTTTGATACTTCTTTTAACTTCTTTGTTTGCGTCTCTGTACACTTCTTGAGCCCCGGTTTTGGAACTTCTGGTTTTGCTTGTGTTTAAAACTGCTTTCTTGTTTTTTTTTTTGTCTTTTGTCTTATTGATGGTTTCTGTTGTTATCCATGCTTTTTGTTGTCGTTCCCTTTTCCGCAGTATTTCTTCACATGTCTCATTCCATACAGTTCTGACCTGCTGCCAATAGTCTTCTGTATTCTCTACCTCTTCCAGCTGTTGAGCACTTGGAATTTGTTAGATACTGTGACCGCAAATTTGTCTCTTGTTTCTTGATTTCTTAGATGCCCTACATTAAATTGTTGTCTATAATTTTGCATTGTTGCATATCTCTTGAGTTTCATTTTTACTTTGGCTATCAGAAGGTGGTGATCTGATGCCACATCTGCTCCTCTATATACCTTTACATCCTGCAATGATGATCTAAACTTTTTGTTTATGCATATATGATCAATCTGATTTTCTTTTCTATGGTCTGGTGATATCCATGTTGCCTTGTGTATTCTCTTATGTGGAAACATGCTTCCTCCTATAGCCAGTTGATATGAGGCACAGAAGTTTGAGAATAGTTCCCCATTCCCATTCATTACTCCTAGCCCATGTTTTCCCATGACTTCTTCAAATCCGGTGTTGACTGTACCCATCTTTGCACTCATGTCAAACATCAAAATTGTGATGTCTCTTCTCTTTACCCTATCCATAATATTGCCTGTAGTCTAGCATAAAATGCTTCCCTCACAGACTCCCCCCTGTCATTAGTTGGTGCATAACATTGGATGACATTGACATGTATTTCCTTTTTAGCTGTTTTAAAAGTAGCTGTTATTATTCTGGGTCCAACAGACTCCCATTCAATGAGTGCTTTCTGTGCTTCTTTAGATAACACAAGAGCTACCCCTTCACTGTGGTGTGAACTTTCGTCTTCATGTCCTGAGGACAGCACCAATTCACATGTGATGAGTCTCTTCCTGTCTACCCCCTTCCACTTTGTTTCACACATTCCTAGAACCTCGATTTTATATTCCCTCATTTCTGCTGCTACCCGTGCCACTTTCCCTTGTTCGTTTAATGTCCGAACATTCCAGGTGCCAAATCTGGAAGTTCTCCTAGAAGATAGAAGGTTAGTCAGCAACACAGACTCCTTTCGGCTTTCTCTGTGTTGCATCATACGCCTCCCTGCGAGAGGACCTTCGCCTGTCTTGGATGGCTGTGTTTTATTTTCCTTATTTGACTTGTCCATATTTGTTGAAGTTTTTTGTGGTTTAAATTGTTTACAGGATGTGGTAACCAGCCCCATGCCCAACCCTCATTAGTCGCTTTCTACGACATGCATGGCAGGGAACAGTGTTACTATTCTTTGCTCCCCTGTCGGGCCCCGGTAACACACGGGTGATACATTCTTTGGCTGTGTTTTAATATTTTCTATATTATTTGCTTTCTTAAGTATTTCTGCTAGGTAGTAATTCGTGTCTGGTTTCTTGATCTCCCAGGTGTACATTACAGGTGACCGTGATTAGATCTTTGTAGTAAAAATTATCTGGATTTATTGATTGGGTCAATCTTTTAAAAATGACATGGTGAGAAGTAATATAGATCTAATGGAATGAAATTTGATAAATTTGGCTTTAATTTATAAGAACTAAGGTCTCACACCGCCGATGCTATCGATCTGTCATGGGCAATATATTTCCTCTTGTCTGTTTTGATGCTTCTTCTTACTTCTTTGTTTGCTTCTGTGCACACTCCTTGAGCCTTGGTTTTGGAACTTCTTGTTCTGCTTCTGTTTAATTCTGCTTTCGTGTTCCCCAGTATTCCTTCACATGTCTCATCCCATATAGCTTTGATTTGCTGCCAGTGGTCTTTTGTATTCGCTACATCTTCCAGCTGTTGGAGCACTTGGTATTTGTTGGAATTTGTCTCTTGATTTCTTGGATGTCCTACATTAAATTGTTGTCTATAGCTATGTATTGACATATATCTCTTGAGTGTCATCTTTACTTTGGCTGTCAGAAGATGGTGATCTGATGCCACATCTGCTTTTCTAAATACCTTTAAATCATGTAAAGATGATCTAAACTTCTTGTTTATGGATATATGATCAATCTGATTTTCTGTGCTGTGATCTGGTGATATCCATGTTGCCTTGTGCATTCTCTTATGTAAAAACAGCTGGAGGATTATAATACAAATGACTTATAACAAATGAAAGTCTCTAAAATATACAGCTAAACACACCCTGTCTTTACACCCATCACCTTGGTTATTATTTGTGTTTGGTGTTTTGTGTTTGCCTTTAATATGTTTTGTTTTGTTTTATTTTGTTTTATCTCTTTTTTTGTTGTAGTATGTTTGTTTAGTTTTTTTTTCTTTTTACATGCACACACAATTGGTATTTTGATTTGTCCTATATACAATGACTGGACAGGAGATGTGATACCACTTTTGTGTTTCGCCAAATATTCATTTTATTTGAAATGTAAAACAATATCCTAATTATAACCCTTCAGAGTAACCAGTGTAATAGTTACAAATAGTTACTAGTGAGATTCTTGAACACAAACAGAAGTAACGAAATATGTATAGTTTTTAATTTAATAAGCAATGTCCTTTCTTTTCAGACATTCAAAGTGTAGATAGAGATTGTATGTTATTATCTCTCTGTCTTTTACTTATAGGACACACTGCTCCAACAACTGAGTATAGCACACAAACAGATTCAGCAGCTCCTAGGGATGGTGTTCATAGTAATGCCGGTAAGGTTGTCCGTAAATTTACACCAAGGATATGATTAATGTTGAAATGCAGTAATTTGTATATACCAATGTTTACACGCAGAGCTGAAGAAATTAAGTGGTGTTATAAAATCATCAGTGTCGAATATATATATATATATAATTCTATGCTATATTTATATTGTTATTATTTGTGATGTTTTGAAGTTTTGTGCGACTTGGATTTTTGTCAACACAGTTACTTTTTGTCAATAGATGACACATAACACTGGATAATACTTTCTTTTTTGGCAGGTCCTTCATTGGACGCTGAAGCTGATTTATTGGCAATAATCTCTGTTGCTCTTGGTTTCGCCAACTTGGCAGTTTTGATTCTCACCATTGTAATGTGGCAAGTGTCTCGTAAGTACCAACTAATATTGTAATTAAGAACAAAAAATTTAAATGACAGGCAAAGTGGTACACATGTTAGCTTTATATTATATCTGGAACAACACTCATCGCTTGTCCTTCTGGCACTTATCTGGTCCTTGTCATCAGGTCCTCACTGATGTTCTTGTTGGACCATTTGAATTCTTCTATTCTACGCCATCACCCATTTATGAAATTCTGTATCTTCTTGCCTGTTGTTATTGTTGCCAAGCCAAACAATTTGATTCACTTAACATTTGAGTTGAAGATCCTTTTTTTGTGTGTGTTGAACTCGATTTCTTTTGATTTCCATATATTTCCCATTGTAATGAAAGCTTCTCTTACCTTCTGTATCCTAATGTTGATATCACTGTCTGTTCTTCCATCTATATTGCTGGCATAATACATGAATATTCTACATATTGTAGAGGTGTTTGTTCATGTGTCATCTTGTTATAATTTGTTGTGTTTATTTACCTTCATCTTTAGCAAAGGTTTTTGAGGAAACACCACTACCGGATGTAGAATCATACACGTATCCTGGCAGCAGTATAGATAATATTGGAAGGATAGACACTGATATCAAAATAAGACACGAGTAGCGTTCATTGCATTGTAAACTATATTGAGATCAGGAAAAATCAAGTCTAACACAAAATTTTGACTCTTCATTTCAAATGTCATGTCAGTCCTATTTTATGGCACTGAAACGTGGAGAACAACATAAACAACAATCAAAAAAGCTACATGCTATCATAAAGAGGTGCTTACGTAGAACAGTAGGATTGAAATGGTATGACACGATCATTGATGTGGAATTTATGACAAAAACCAGAGAAAGGCAAGTAGAAGAAGAGATAAGATGGAGAGGCTGGCGAAGGATAGGTCACACAATACGGAAACCTGTCAATATCATTATAAGCCAGGACTTGTTCTAGAATTCCCAGGTTAAGAGATGGCAGCGGTGATTGAGAAACACATGGAGAAGAGAACTGGAGACAGAAATTAAATGATGAGGAAATGTTGGAAAGACTATGAGCTGATGGCACGTGACATGAAGACTTTTTTGGTAGCTTATCTTCTTGGAGAGCTGAAAGGTGATGATGATGATTTAAAAACATGTCCACATATTTCCAGATGCACGTGCTGTGACTCCCATCAAGTACTTTTATTGTCTCTTACATCTGATTGGAGCAAAATCTAGATCGTCAGTCTGTTTAATCAGAGTCCACCGGATTCAATTCTTATTTCTGGTTTCTATGTTTTCATAAACCATATAGCCAATAAGAAGAGAAATTGTGACCACAGGCATTTCTGTCACACTCCACTTGTTATCTTAAATGGTTCTAAAAGTCAAATTTCACGAAGAACTATATAATACCTGGCCAGTTTCCAAAGTGACTCGCTTTCTACACTGCCGAACGCATTTTTATAGTCCACAACATTAGTGTAAATGGAAACACCGTACTAACGTTTAATGATCCAGATATCCTTATAATATTGACATGTAGATAATGATGGTGAAGATGTTGCTGATGATGATGTTATTGTTGTTATAATTTCCCGTCTGAACTTGTTATTGATAGTATTGTTATTATGATTTCCCATATGAACATGATGATAATGTTTCTTGCTATAATTTCCTATCTGAACATAATGATCATGTTATTGCTTTTACAGTTTCCTGACTGAAAATGACAATGTTATCGTTGTTATAATTTTCTGTCTGAACATATTACACTGTGTTATCGTTGTTATAAGTTCCTGTCTGAACACAATGTATTTTGTTATCGTTGCTATAATTTCCTGTTTGAACATATTGCATTTTGTTATCATTGCTATAATTTAATGTCTCAACATGATGATGTCGATTCCGAACACTGGAGGATTTGCAGCAGAGGCTTTCAAGCTTCATTGAACCTCTCCCACCATCCCAATTGTTCCCAAATCCATTTGGTGACTCAGAACTTCCGTTAGAACTTATTACAAACAAAATGCGCAAACAAACAAACAAACAGGGAGGGGGAGGGAGCTTTTGTGACTGGCACCACAATGACCCAGCTCAATATAAGTCATCAACACGCCACTGATTGCTAAGACGCCGAGGATATTGGCGATAGTAGTATCACTGCAAATCCAAACACACATTAATACTAATTTTCTTAATTTGTTTTCGTTAACAGGACATAGAAAAAAGGTGAACTATTGCAACGTAGAAGAGACTGCGATGAACCATATCTATGTGGAACCCACTGAGGAGGTCTATCGTTACGCTAACACAAACAGACCTGGCTGTTTACAGTCCTTGTGAAATTTAAATTTAAATAATTCTGGACTACACATGTTAGGATCACAATATTAACGGTATATGGAAGCTTGAGTGACGTCTCTAATTCTTTACTCCCCAACGGCAGTATCTGTTATTGGACTACCTTTACAAAACCCTACTGTGACTTATGTTACTCGTGGTTTAAATGATTCGTTGTTATGAAGAACATGGAAAGATGTTATCTTGAAAGAGGGTCCCCTCACAAAAACTTTAGAACGATGTGTGGAATTACTGTTTAATGATAACTGGCTATCCACTTTTACTGTATGCAGTAGAATTTATGGAACTTTTCTGTTTTTAGTTCATTTGGTAGCAACAACGCCTCGATCTTTTCAGTCACTCGTAAGAAATAAAGAAGTAGAAAAATACACAAAAGAAAACAGAAAGGAAAAACCGCGGACTCAAACCTAAGACCTTCCGAACGACAATACCGAATAGCTACGCGAGCGAATCGCGACTATCCTCCCTGCCAACTAGACACGGCAAAAATATTGCTTAATGGACAAGAGTTATTTGCTCTATTTCCACCTGTTGTTTATCTGTTGCCTAGTTTTCTACTTCTTTATTTCTCACAAGTGCCAGAAACATACCTCTCTGTGTGTAGTAGCTGGATGTACCCGGCGTTGCCCGGATTTTTCCTAGTAACTGTTTAGGAAACTTAGGAAATGTAAACATCAAACTATAATATTTTGATATTCGAGTAAAAATGAATTTTAGTTTAAATTAATGACTGCTGATTTAAGTGACAATCCTCGTGCCATGTTTACGGTAATTGCAAATGTAAGCCTCACAAAACACTGTTATTCCTTATGGTTCCACCGGAAGAGTGATTTCATTTTGCTTCCGAGTTTTTGCAAGAAGCAAATTAATAAGGCATATTTTCTCGTTCGATCTGGCGCACCAAGAAAGAATAGTCCACCAATTCGTTTTGTAAACGTGTTTACTTCACGTATTTGTAGCACGCCCCCCTTCAAACACATACATTGTTTCGTGAACCAAGACCCTTATTATTTTCTTTGATATATTCCTTGATTGTTTATATTCTATTTGCTGCAATGAAATATTCCTTTCGATGATTTATTTATGTTTCAATTGTTATTCAGAAAGTTTTGTTGTTCTGAAGCTCTGTTTATACGTGCACGCGTTTAATATTGGTTGGAGGTTTACTTATGTCAATCTGCATCTTTCTAGGCAAGTCTGCTATAGCAGAACTATTGGAAAGGCACGCAAGTTGTTCTGTAAAGTTTCGTTATTTTTTAATGTTTGCATCATTTTGTCATGGCAAGCTTTGTTTATCCAAGACACAATTTCCGTTCGTTATATTAACGCGCGTATACAATTAAAATACGCCTAATATTAAAGACCGAGTACATGTGTTTTGCTGTATTCCACAAAAAATACTCTAATTCCTTTTGATGGAACCGCAAAAACAATTTTATTCTGCTTCCGAGTTTTAGCAAAAAACAAATTAATAAGACACATTTTCCATTTCAGACCTGGCGCATCAAGACAGGGCGAGGCGCCAGCTTAATTAAGGCGCATGTCCAAATAGAAAAGACCTTGCGGTCGGTTTCATTGCATAATATCCATGATGAATATCAAGTCTTGTTATTTCTAGTATACAATACAAATTCGCTTTTTTAAAATGAAGTATATTAAGTTGACATTCAAAAAAAAAAAAAAGCTACATACAACTTAACTTTTCTTTTAATTTTCAATTATAGATTTAAAGTGTAATTAAAACTTTTTAACTGCGTTGTAAAATAATGACAATTTGCGTAATTATATATATATATATATATATATATATAATATATATATATATATATATATATATATATATATATATATATATATATATATATTATATATATATATATATATATATTTTTTTTTTTTCTCTAATTAGCGGCACTCGAGCTTTCCAGCCCTTTTGGCCCAATGACACGTCATTGCGAGGCTGGGGAGACAATAGACTTTTCTTTCCAACCCGGTCAGGAGCTTCGCTCCTTCCCATCCACAGAGGGTTTATCTGCAAGAGCCGTTCAGGTTATTCAGTCAAAATCCCGGTCGATGACACTCCTACAAATGCCAGCGCCCGGGCTTGAACCTTGAAAACCTGGTCGCTAGCGCAACGCGGTAACCATTACACCAGCGCGGCTCTCTCTCTCTCTCTCTCTCTGTTTATACGTGCACGCGTTTAATATTGGTTGGAGGTTTACTTATGTCAATCTGCATCTTTCTAGGCAAAAATTCTTACTTTTTTATCTAAAGAACCAGCCTATACATTTTTTTTTTTAAACCAAAGCGGTTGAAACCAAATTATTCTACAATATAAATTTGCTTGATTGAATTTAATTCAAATTAAACATACACATTGGACTGTGTCCGATTTTCAACCCTTGGCAAATTAATTGCTTTCATATATGTTTATCTAACTATCGATCTTGTCTGATTCTGGTCTTGAGTTTGGGACGCAAAGACAGCGAGGAAAGTAACTGTTTACCCACCTCATCTTGATGAACCTAAAAAAAAAAAAAGTCCCTGAGTCATTCAGTTGAACACCGTATGAACATTTTACAAGTTCTCATAACATACCTCTGAATATGTCTCAAATCACTAATTTACAGTACGAAGAATTCGATTCTTATGTCTTGTTGTTATTGTTTTTTGTTGTTGTTTTTTTTTAATTTTTTTTTTATTTTTATTTTATTTATTTATTTATTTTTTTTCAAATTCATTATTATTATTAATTTTTTTGGGGGTTTTTTTTTTGGTTTTTTTAATAATTATTTTAATTTATTTTAAAAACACTTTAATTATGATGATTATTGCAAATGTAATATTACTTTTATAATGATAAATGCCTTAATAATGCTTAAAGTAAATGTGAGGATGAAAGGATATTAGTATACATGGATTGAGAGAGAGGAGGAAGGGCATGATTGTTTCAGACGGGCCTGCTGTGCCCATATACTTAACCCTTTTGAAAAATAAAGTTCAGTTCGTTCGTTCGTTCATTCGTTCTCTCTCTCTCTCTCTCTCTCTCTCTATATATATATATATATATATAATCATTCTAATTATTTTCCTTGATTCAGCCTTTACGTTGCACATTGGTGGTCAGTCAAATTTTCTGGATGTGTCTCCATAGTATAATCCTTTAAGGCAAGAATTCAAAGATTCTTACTTTTTTTTA
>JAMPIV010012342.1:0-146053 GCA_024509875.1 Oreohelix idahoensis | reverse complement strand
TCGGGACTGTGGGTAATGTAGAGGGGCTCACGGGTTTTCGGAAATGTAATTGGGGTGGTGTCATTGCGGGGGAGCGTTGTTGGTTTGAACGGAGGGGGGGGCCGGGACGGGGAAGAGGGGAGGGATTTTTGGGTTTTGGTTGGTGGGGGGTTGAGGGGGTTTTTGGGGGAGGCGTTCCTATTGGGCGTTTGGGGGGGGGGGGAGGGGGGGGGGGCGGGGGGGGGGGGGGGGGGGGGGGGGGGGGGAGCAGGGGGGGGGGGGGGTGGCGGGGTTGGGGGTGGGGGGGTGGGGGGGTGGGGGGGGGGTTTTTGGGGGGGTGGGGGGGTGGAGGGGGTGGGCTTGGGGGTTGGTGTTGGGGTTATGAGGTGGGGGCGTAGGGGGTTGTGGGTGTGGGTTGTGAGGGGGGGGGTTGGGGGTGGTTGGGTGGGGGGGGGGTTTTGGGGGGGGTGGGGGGTTAGGGGGAGGCGTTAGGGGGGGGGGTGGGGGGGTTGGGGGTTTGCGTTTTGGGTGAGTTGGGGGTTTTGTGTGGGGTTGTGTGACGTTTTTTATGTGTTTTGGGTTGGTTGGTGTTCCCCCACCCGGGGAGTTGGTTTGGGTATGGTTATGGGGGGGGGGTTTGGTTGTTGGTGGTTTTTTTGGCTTGTTTGGTTGATTGGTTTTGGTTGGGTGGGGATGGTTGGGTGTGAGGGGGGATGGTTGGGGATGGGTCTAGGGTTAGTGGGTAGGGGTTTTCGTATTAGTGGGGGTGGGGAGGGGGGGGGGGTTTGGTGGGTTGGTGGTGGGTTGTTGGGGGGGGGGTTTGTGGGGGGGGGGGTGGGGGGTTGGGGGTTCTTTTTTAGAACGCGGTTTGTTTTTTTGTGTGTGATTTGTAAGTGTATTTGGGTGTTTGGGTAATGGGGTGTAACACATTTATTCCTAATGATGAGCTAATGAATGAATATTAGTTTGAGAGGAGACATATCCATAAATGTTTCTGGACTAAGAATTTATTATATGAGTGAAACTAGAGGTCCAACTGTTCCTCTTTACATCAAATCATTATATATGATTACCCCGCTTCTTGGGGGGGGGGTGGGGGGGTTTATTTTAGGTGGGTATGGGGTTTGAGGTGCCGATTGGGGGTCAAAGGGTTTTTTGGTTTTTTTTTTTTTTTGTTTTACTTTAAATGGAAAAAAATTCCATGGGTGGTTTAATTTTTTGGGGGATTTATGTCTACTTTTAGGGTTATTTTTAGGGGGGGGTTGGTCGTGTTTTCTAAGGTGTGTGTTTTTTTTTTTAGTGCTTTTTTTTTTTTTTTTTCTGGCCAGCGAAATTTTTTATTATGATTAATTTAGTCTTAATTTTTTAAGGTGAGTTCTGTATTTTTTTTATTAAAATTTTTTTTTGTATGTGTGAGTGGGGGACATGATAAACTTGACGGCTTTATTTTTTTATTTTTTTTGAACTTTTGGGGTTTATTTTTCGACCGCCAATTTTTTTTTTTTATATTTTTACCGCCCCCTAATTTTATATTTTTTTTCGTTTATTTTTATTTATTATGCGCCCGTTTTTTTTTCGTATAAAAATTTTTATAAATTTTCATTTTTTTATTATTTGTTTTTTAACTTTTTTGCGGTAAAGAAATTTAAATATTAATAAAAAATAAAAAAATAAATAATAATTTAAAAAAAAAAAATAATAAAATTTAAAAAATTTATAATGAAAGTGAATGGGTGAGGTTTTTAAATTTGTGGAATAGGAAATAAGGGAGTAAAATTTGATTGGTTGGATAAGAATAATTAAATATAAGTTTAATATAATGATGTTTTTAAAAATAATAATTGTATTTGTTTGTATTTTGGGTATTCAAAGTGAAAAAATAGGGGAATTGAAATTATTTTAAATTTTTTTAAAAATACTTAAGGTTTTTAGGGTTTTATTTATTAAAAATGTTTGGATAATATTATAGGGGTTTGAAAAGAGGGGGTATGGGTTTTTATAATCGAAATAATTATAGGAAATTTTTTAGTTTAGTTTTAGTAGGGCAAAATTATGTAAAAGATTAAAAAAATTTTGATATATTGGTTTTTTAGGTAAATTTATATTGAAAGATATAAAATAAAATTGATTATGTGTATAATATTAGTGAAAAATATTATTTGAAAATTAACGTGTAAGAGAGTAAAAAAAATTTTTTTTGGGGAAAAAAATGTTTATGAAAAAGAAAAAAAAAAAAAAAATTTTATAGTGTTTTTTTTTATTATATATTAATTTTATGTAAATTAGGATATTTTTAGGAGGTTATTATGATTGGTAATTGTTTAAAAATATTTAGACGGTAGATAAAAAAAATTAGGAGTAGTGAAAAATATGAAATATTAATAGGAATTGGTAAAGGAAAGAAAAAAATAAAAATGTACAAAGAAAAAAAATGGATTGAGGAACATATAAAAAATATATTTTAATAGAAATTAAAGGGAGTGAATGCGAAAAAAGAAAATATTTAAAAAAAAAAAAAAAAGGGAATTTTTTTGGGGGGTGCTTTTGAAGAAATGTCAAATAGAATCGTTGTTAAAAAAAGTTTAAATAATTTTGGTTTATTTTGACCAAAAAAAAAAAAAAAAAATGAAATACGGATTGAAATGAAAATAAAGAAATAAAGGTTTAAACCTTTTGTAGGAATCTGAAAAAAAGAAATATATTTCCGTGATTTATAGGTTATGTAAAAAAAAAAAACAATAAGAAGTGGGTAATAGTTTTTAATAATATATGATTTTATTAAGTAAAATTGCCCGCTTGCCCCCCATTTTACATGCACCATTTTATATTGGGTTATAAATGATTTGTTTAAATAAGGATAGTTAAAATGATTTGATTATTTTTTTATTATAATAAATGTGGGTGATGATGTGGTTGGGATTATAATCATATGAAGGGTATTAAGTGATGGAATAAATTTATAATTTGAAGATTTATTAAATGGTTGTTTAGGGTGGTGGGGTTTCGGTTTGAGTAAAATTTGTGTAAAGGATGGATTTTATATGTGATGAAGATAATTTAATAAAAGTTTGGGTTATGTTAAATAAATTGGATTTTAAAATATGTGTCGGGAGGATTGGTTCATCAATTATAAAAGAATTCGAAGTGGAATAATTGGGGGGAATACAATCGAAGATGTTAGCCGTTTTGAAAGTGTTTTATAAGAGTTTTTGGACGTTGTAAGGTTGTTATTTAAAGAGGATAGGTCTTTTTATAAATGGGAAAGATAT
Organism: Oreohelix idahoensis; assembly: GCA_024509875.1. Lineage (NCBI taxonomy): Eukaryota > Metazoa > Mollusca > Gastropoda > Stylommatophora > Oreohelicidae > Oreohelix > Oreohelix idahoensis. The sequence goes on along the minus strand of JAMPIV010012342.1, from coordinate 142,805 downwards.
AAATGTTTATAAAGTTTTTATTTTTCGGCGATAAAAAGGTTTGTTTCTATATAATGGGATAAGGGGGTGGGTAATTTAAAAAAAGAATAAGAGGGAAAAGAAAAAAAATATGTTTGGTAATGGATTCGTGTAATAGGTGGAATAATTTAGATGCCCGTAATGAAGGGTTGCCGTTTAAAAAAAAAATTGTGTGGAAATGAATTTTTTATGTATATTGTTGAGGTTTGATAAAATCTTTCGTTCTTAAAAGGGGAATATTATTTTGTTTTTATGGTTTAATAATCGGTTCCGGAGCATTATATTTTTCTTTATTGAGAAATATAATTGAATTTTCGAGATTTTTTGAAAGCGCCGAGTTCCTCGGTTTTTAGATTTATAAATAAGTGGTGTTTTAAAAAAAAAAAGAATGTATTGATTTGAAAAAAATTTAAATATATAAAAAAAGTTGGTAAATTAAAATAAAATGGTAAAATTTTTAAAAAATAAAATTAAAGAAAAAAAAAAAAAATAAATATAATATTTTTAATAAAATAAAAATATTGTTTTAAGAAATAGTTATTACGACCCCCCGACCAAAAGGATTTATACCCGATTGATTTATGATTTTTTATTTTTAGTGGTAAAAGATGCATCTGATTCTTTTTTTAAAATAGGGTGATTGTAAAACGAAAAAAAAAAAATTCAATTTTTTTAAGTGGAATTAAAAAAATTTTATGAAATTTTTAAATTTGTTGTGAAAAATTGTTTTCGTTTTGTATTATTGTATGAGTGAATGGTGAGTTAAAAAGGTAATCTACGAAAGCCACATATTGATCTGCTTATTCATTACCATACGTATACGTACAACTCCATATAAGTGCACAATTGTATGCCATGTGACCCCAAAATAAAAATAAAAAACTGGAGTCAGACTTCTAAAATTTTAGGAGCCGGAAAATATTGTGGCCGATACTACAACCCTGCCTGGAAACTACATGAATGGCACATAAGCAAAGACAGCCAAAATTCCTTTGAATGAGTATCTAAGAAACATTGCCGTGTCCGTGAAAGTCGAAAACAAAGCTTTCATTGTGTGAGGTAGCTGCATTAGAAATGTCAGCACAGAGGTACTTTAGAACAGTCAAAGAGAAAGAAAGGGGTGACCGTTTTAAAAAAAAAAGGTGTATAACAATCGTTACAACTTATGAGTAGTACGGAAGTGATTTATGTAGAGTTGTCCCTATGCACTGAAGATGGTTATATACAGGGTGATCGAGAAGTCTCGCTGCAGTGGGTTCAGTGCTTTAATAATATGAATGTAACATTTTATGGTACAGTAAACAGTATTATTTTAATTGACTGTAATTAGATTTACTTTACTACTACATAAAAGTAGTATTTTTTATTTATTTTCACATAAAGCATTAGTGTCTGTTTAAATAATTTAAATTGCTATGTAAAATAAAGAAATGTAGAGTTGTAAATTACGACCTTTTAATAATAATTTTATCATTTGGATGATTTCCCTTGATTCATAGTATTCAAGCACTGAACCCACTGCGGAGAGACTTCTCGATCACCCATATATATATATATATATATATATATATATATATATATTATATATATATATATATATATATATATTTATTAATCTATATGTATAGTTTATATTATTTTCTGTGCGTTTAAAAAAAATATTGGGGGGGGGGGGGGGGGGGGATACGGAATGACATCATATGAGCTTCATTTGCCTCGGCTCATCCACCATCTCGACAGCGGGTCTACGCTGTTCACTAGAACAATCTGTAATGGTGAACGTTTATATTTGCTGACCAGTGTCCTTGTGGTACATGCATTCTGCTGTGTACAGTTAGTCATTTGTGTTGTTTCACCCTGTGGTGACCGCTATTTCTTTCCAGCGTCCCTGCCATGAGTTAATGTTTGTTGTCTTTAACCAGAGGTCACCGACAGAGGTCGCTAATCATGGTTTCATGCGACTGCCCAGAACACAGGATACTGTATCCTATCTTTAGTCTGATACAGTGATTCCCCAATTTTTTCGGGTCACTGCCTCCGTGGCTCCCAGAGCACATTCCCAGCGCCCGCTCTATTTCCTGACATTATATTAAAAAAAATGTAAGGAGTGGAAGATAAGACCAACTGCAAATCCAAAACAGTGACAACTGATTGCTCTGTTTATTCAGGTGTAATATAAAGCTACAGATACACTTATGAATTTAATTTTTTTTAAAACATAAGAAACTTAAATTACTTAATCGGGACCCAAAGATGCAGCAATAGTGAAAGCAGTCAGCGACCCATAGCTTGACTGCTTGCATCAGGACCAGCGAACCAGAGCTGGTCAAGACCGTACTCCACCTCCACGTGGTGGTCCTGGAAACAGTCTGCAGCAGTGCAGTCTGGCTGAGCGAGTACGGATCGAAATGGGAAGGCAAACCCGGTCCCTAAAAAATGCCGTTCAGAAGTCGGATGTGTCGACCGAAAGGTGCAGATATCACAGCTTAGGCGCAAACAGACACAACGCAACCACCGTCCTTTTCAGGGCGAACGAGGAAGAAGAAGAAATTACTTAATCCAGTATAACAAACTTTAACCAACAGTATATGAGAGTACATTAGTAACACGCCTACTTCATTATTTGTTTTTTAACTTTCAATGAGATGGATGAGAATGGTGAAGTGATATAAGCGCTCACACTAGGGCCCTGTATAAGGTAAAGGATTCCGTTACAAGCCCATTGAGGCATTTTGGGAATATTGTGTTAAGCCCATATTTTCTTGACCATCGGCACACTAGGGGTGATGTGGTCAGCATCACGCTGGCCGCCTTAACCTTCCCAGAGTTGCTCTGGTATCCAATTCATGAGGCTGGGTCGACCCCGAAGCCGTTTGCGGTCTAAAAAATCCCACCTCAACTGGGGGAATCACCGAGCTAGTAAGCCAGTGCACTAACCCCTGCGCTACCGCGGCTCCCAGGGCCTTGTCTAGTTAACCGCTTTTACATGTAAGGGTTATATTAGGTAATGTTGCTGGATTTAGCCTGACAAATCCTCAACCATCCCCTTACTATTGAAGACCCACCTGTCACCCCTTTTCTCTTATCGCCCCCTTGGATTCACTTAACGCCCCCGGGGGAAGGGGGCGATACTGCCTACTTTGGGAATCACTGGTCTAATAGGTCAATTATGGTTATCGAACTGAAAATTGTGCAGGTTCCTCGATTTTTAAAACGTACGATAACAAATGATGTGTATGTTTTGAACTTTGCCTCGAAAGTTGTAGGATGAAAGAATTTTAGACGTTTTCATTAATTGCCTACCTGGAAAGAACTTGATCTGATGGCACATGACAGGAATACTTGATTTCAATTTGTTGAAGGCCTATTTTCCTTGAAGGGTAATGATGGTGATTAATGACCTAATTTGAAAGCGTCCTGTCTTCATCACAGGTGAATTTTCTGTCAACTTTTTAAAATCCTGTGCGTAGCGCTTCTGCCTATCCAGCTGTAAATTGGTACGTGGCTCTGCTTTTGAGTTAGGGAAAGTGTAAAGGCAGTGAGGCGGGGAACTGATCACCCCCGCCTCATAAAGGTGGTCCTAGTATAGTGAAAGTCTTTTAACACGTCAATCCCATACGGCAATATCTGCCTTGTGAGTACTTTTACCTTTTTAAATAAATCCTAGATGTACAGTTAATAAAACCATGCATTTTAACTCATTTTTCTTTTCATTTGGCAGTAACTTGACACTCTCGAGAAAACAAGATAATAAGGGAGACGTTAACTACAACTGAGATCAGACCCGTCACGATGACAGTGAAGAAATTATTGGATAACAAAGCATCTGCTCAACATTGACACACTTTTATCATTGACAGAAACACAGCCATTGCGATTGGATTTGTACAACACAACATTACAGAAAGCATTTGTTCTTCGATTACGCAGAACAGAACTAATTTTTTTCCTTCCAGCAGTGGCGGATCTTCACTGAATACCTTGTCTGCTAGTTAATCCCTAGCGTCAGCCATGCAGCGAAGTGCAGTGAATGGCGTTCAGGCTTCGGGTAAGTAATTGAATTAAATATATTAAACATATTAACGATTTTTAAAGTCATAAGGTTAATTTTAGATGTGATGTTGTAATGTATGTTGTGGACATTTCATTATTTCAGCAGTGCGTGAATGTATGCTTGTACGCATGTTTGTCTGTATTAATATATGTTTGTATGCATGTATGTGTCTATGCATGCATGTTTGTATGTATTTATGTTAGTGTGTATCAATGTATGTTTGTATATTTGTTGTGCATATATTTATGCAGGTTTGTTTGTATTTATGTTTGTATGTATGAATGTATGTTTGCATGCATGTTTGTATGTATGAATATATGTCTGTTTGCCAGCTGCATTGGTCGCGGCATTCTCCATGTGGAGCTAAGAGGAAATGAATGAATGTGTGTGTGTGTGTGCGTGCGTGCGTGCGTGCGTGCCGCGCTGCTCATGCAATTTACTGCAGACTGTGGAAGACGCCTCTCTTGACTTATCAACTTTCTACCCAACATCCCACCCCCTCTTTTCAATTTCTGTTTATTTATTTGCACGAATAATACACATTTCTGTATCATAATATTTGAAATCATCGGGGACTTGGAAATGTTATTTCACTTATTTTAAAGTCTTATTAACACAACATTGTTGGTTTTCCCATTACTATATAAATTATTTATACCCTTATTAACATGAAGTTGCGTATATCCCTATTAACACAACGTTATTTATGCCTCTTATTAACACGAAGCTATTTATACCCTTATTAAAACAGTTTTGTTTTTGCCCTTATAAACGCGAGCGTGTTGATATAAATTGGTTGTATTTCTTTATATACTCATCATATAAAAAAAATTACTACAGAAACCACTGCTACAAGATGACGGAGGCTTTGGCGCAGGCTTCCTGTAAAAAAGGGCCGGTGGTACTGGTGGCTGTATGCTCCGTTATGGGGGAAAAAGAACTGGCTGAATGAGCGAATCATACACATTAATGTTGCAAGAGTATGTCGACTAACCTACCAGATTTTGGCACATATCTTTCATCTTTATGTTGCAAGAGGATATCGCATACAGTATAAATTGAATGGCTTACAGGCGTGTGTCGCATATGATATACATTTATAGCGCAGGAATATGTGGTATAGCATGCAAGTTTATTTTGAATGTCATACAAGCTGATGCGTTTACGTTGCGAGAGTACATCCGCGTACCATACACGTTTATGTTGATAGCCTTGTTAAGTTATCCTGCATGTCTCGCACGTGTATGTTGCTGGAGTATTTCGCATACAATGCAAGTTTATGTTGAGTGTCATACAAGCTTATGTCGCATATCTACTCGTTTATGTTGCGAGAGTTTGTCCGCGTACCGTACACGTTTATGTTAAATGCCTTGTAAGTTTACATTGCATGTCATGTACGTTTATGTTGCATGTCTTGCACGTTTATGTTGCATGTCATGCACGTTTATGTTGCATGATTATATAGCATACAATGCAGATTTATGTTGCATGTCATGCACGTTTATGTTGCATGTCATGCACGTTTATGATGCATGTCATGCACTTTATGTTGCATGTCATGCACGTTTATGTTGCATGTCATGCACGTTTATGTTGCATGTCATACACGTTTATGTTGCAAGTCTTGCACGTTTATGTTGCATGTTATGTACGTTTATGTTTCATGTTATGTACGTTTATGTTACATATCATACACGTTTATGTTGCATGTCATGCACTTTTATGTTGCATGTCATGCACTTTTATGTTGCATATCATACACGTTTATGTTGCATGTCATGCACGTTTATCTTGCATGTCATGCACGTTTATGGTGCATAACCATATAGCATATGTAGTGAAGTGTATCTGTATCACAACACGCTCAAATTCCCCGCTTCAAAACCTAGTTAACGTAATTTTACAATCTATAAATAACCACAAAATTTTGAAATTTGTCTGGGGCACAGTCAAATCTACCGCCAACAATTTAACTAGAGTATTTGAATATTTCTAAGAAAACAAGTAAAATTTTACCACCCCCTATACACCCACCCCAATATTTAGTGAAGGACGTAGTAAAATTTAACAACCAATCAAATCGTTACCTCGTTTTGTAGGCACAAGAACATTTTGGTTGGAGTGAAATAATGCCCATTTTGGGTTTTTTAATAAACTTAAATAATTTATTTCTCCCTAACTACCGATAATAAAAAGAAAAGGGATATCTTGAATTATAGCGCTGATATTGCTAAACACATAAACATAAAGGTTCCCTCATAATAATATTATCTTAACTTAGTAAAATTTAATTTAGTGATATTTTCATATCAGGGTAAAGACACATTTAATTACTTAAAAATTACCCAGATGAAAAGGCTAAGGAATAATTAAAGGAAACCTATATAGGACGATAGAGGGCAATTGGCCGTTTAATTATCACTTTTGATAATTAAAATCGGTCTATAAATAACTAAGATGTATAATATACAAATTTAGTCAGATTAACAAACACACTTAAAATCGCTCAAGTTTATAGTCCCCCAAAAATAGTTAACTTTTTTGACTCGTCTTCTGATTGGTTGAGGGTAGGGTGATAAAAATTAACACCTCCTTGTAAAATCAGGCCATTGTATTTTGAAAAGCCATGCCAAGCTGACATCAGCGGGAAGACTTTGTGACCAAGCCTTTGCCGTCTGGACTAGAAAGCAGTGTTAAAACCTTTTTACTGCTAGTCAAGCTTGTGTATGTGATTATTTTTTACTTGGGGGTAAGACAGATAATTTTATTTGTATATTTTATTAACATGTAACAGGCTTTGTGTGTGCCATAGTTTTACTTCGATACTGCCTAGATGGGAGAGTTTGTGTCACGACGACCTAAGTAGGAATGTACCTAAGGGCTTCCAAATTAATGTAAACAAAACAGTAGGTATGATTTTCAGCAAAGGAAATTTAAAAAAAAATAACAAAATCAATATAACCATTAAAGGACAGAAAATATGTACCTCCTCAACAACAAGATTTCTGGGCATAACTTTAGATAAACAACTAAATTATAATAAACATATAGACAATTTGGTAGAAAGCTGTAGGGGACCCCTAAATATACTAAGGATTGTAAAAGGTAATGGATGGGGGGCCAGCAATAAAATAATGCTTATGTTCTACAAATCCTTCATCAGGGGAAAACTGGATTATGCCAGCATAGTCTATGACTCAGCTGCAGCTTCTAACAAAGCAAAACTGGACAGGATTCAAAATGCAGCCATGAGAACCATTACAGGTGCATTTATATCGACACCAGTGGAAGCTCTAGAAGTAGCTCTCGGCATACCTCCCCTTGGTCTAAGACGGAAAGAACTGAGATTAAATTATTGGAGTAAAGTAGCACAAGAAGTGACCCACCCAGCACATAAAGCATTTGTCAAAAACCAACCAAGTGTATGGGACGTCCCCTTAAATAAAGATAGATATCCAACAGGGTGGAGAACTATAGAAGACCTAATGCATTTCAAAGAACTATCAAACACAATTGAAAATAGTAATAAATACAGAAGCAAAATACCACCATGGGAACTAAAAACACCAATCATAGACTACTCCCTTACTGAAAAGATCAAACAAAACATAGAAGATAAGGAAGCCAAAATGATAAGTAGAAAGTTCATAGAGCAACTAACTAAACAAAGTCTGGCCGTCTACACTGATGGATCCAAGGGTGATAGTGGGCAACTAGGTGCCGGAGTTGTAATACCACAATGGGGAATAAAAAAGAGCTACAGTGTAACGGAAGGGGCATCGATTTTTACTGCAGAGATGGTAGCAATTCTTAAAAAGTCTAGAAATAATCGAAGATAACCCACCAGAAGCTGTTACGATATTTACAGACTCACTATCATCACTACAAGCACTAGAACACCCAGGTAAATGTAGCCGGCCAGACATAAAGGAAGAAATTCTAGCAATTAATACATCACTAGAGAACAGAGGATGTAGTGTGAGGCTAGTGTGGGTTCCAGCGCACATAGGTATAGCTGGCAACGAGTTGGCAGACCAGAACGCCAAGAAGGGAAGAACAAGTAAAAACAATATAAAAGCAGGACTGGGGAGGTCAGAGATCAAGAGCCAAGTGAAGGAAACTATAAACGAGGAATGGAAGACAACATGGAAGGAAAGTAGAAAAGGCAGACACGCGTTCAAACTGCTGAAAGAACCAACGAGGACATGCCAGGTCAGAGAAGAGTTAAAGATACCATCGAACAAAAAACTGTGGCGTCTCCGACTCGGTGCAGCATACTTCATGGTAGAAGAACCACACTGCCAAGAATGTCAGGAAGAGAATGACATAGACCACTACCTGATCCACTGTAAAAAGTATGAACAACAAAGGCTTGAATTAAAAACTTACTACAGAAATCACAATATAGACTTAACAGGTGATAAGGTTTTAAGTATAGATGCCCCAAGAGATGCCCAATCAATACTTAAAAGATATATACATAAAACAAAGGAAAAAAAATAAGGTTAGAACTTCAGGAAAATCATCCAACTAAATAGAAATTAAGCAGCAAGAACTAACTAAGCATTAACAAAAAATAACTACTCATAGGACAAGGAAAGACAAGGTATTAAAAAAAAAAAAGGGACAACAACTCAAAAGGAACAAATACTAATACAAATTAAAACCAAGTGTAAAGGACAACAGTTATCTAGAAACAATACAAAAGAGAAAATAAAATTGACAAATACTAATATAAAAAAAAAAACCAGCAAACTGCAAAAGGCAACAGTTATTTAAAATGAAAACAAAATTTAGTAAAAATTAAATGACACTAAATACCCCAATTATAACCAACTTTCAGGTTGAACAGGGTAGACCAAGATGAAACGAGAAAAGGCAACAATGATCAGATGCTCAGTGCCCGATCTCCACCCATCAACTCATCAAAACAACAACAACAACAACTTACAAAATTGCGACTGTAAGTGAGTGTTAATAAATTGATATCGGCTTCTGGAGTGCCACAATATTTAAATATTATATAAAATCATGTAGGGAATGTTAGAACGAACTTATCAACAGGTTACAGTGCTAGATTATGCACACCATGACTATTGTATGGAAGACAAACCCGAATGATGGACATTGGCTTTGAATCAACACTGAAGAAGAGTGATTACACGAAACTGATTGTAGACAACGGAATTTAAAGGCTGGTGCAATTTGTCAGCACAATGGGCTGACCCAGGTAAGCTTTAGATTGATTAGGGATGAAAGAGATGAGACAGGTCTACAAGGGATGGATTATTCTTATTCCAGGTTGAATTACCAAGTACTACGTTGCTGCCATAACCTGAGTGAAGAACATATGGGAGTGAGTGATTATGATACATTGAAGCCAAAACCCTTATCTTCATCTAGAAGGCGCAACTTTTGTTGATGCTGAATTACTTGAGAAAACAGCAGCAACTATATTTTACCAGATAAGTCCGTTAGCCGGCTCTGGCGGTTCATCCCAAAAACCACAGTTCATATTATAAAACTTATTTCCTGGGGAATGATGACACTAAGTAGACTGATATTGAAAGAATGGTGATAGTATCCAACATAGTAACAAGAACAGAGGGTTTAGTCATTCCAGTGACTTTTGTTTACAGACATGGACAGAGTGTCCAACATATTTATTTCTAGTTTGTAAATATCCTTTTCTTGATTTTTAAGAATTCCTGACCCCATAAAGATTGAGGTACAGGAACAATAAATTGTAAATAACCTTTAAACAGTCTTGCTTACTTAAATTTGGTTAAGTTGAAGTTCTGTCTCTTTTTGAAATTACATATATTGCATACATTACCCTAGACACTTAGCCACATAATACCACAGAGATTACTTTACACTGGGTGAGATCAGAAGAGGTAGTGGATAGGGACCCTGAGAAATACATCATCATCATTCTTTACTCAGGGAACTTACATAGCTTGACCTCACCTTGTTAACCTTTAATTTAATTAACATCAAAACCTCTTATCACAGCATACAATTCAGATTTATGGTGAATATCATAAAGCTTACGTCGCAAATCATACTCGTTTATATTGCAAGAGTGTGTCCGCGTACCATACACGTTTTTGTTGCTAGAGTATGTTTGCGTTTCGTACATGCTTTGTAAGTTTATGTTGCATGTCATGCACGTTAATGTTTACAACGCTGTTTCATTTAGATCATTGGTTTCCAATTTGGGGTATACGTACCCCCAAGGGTAACAAGAAGCTTGTCAAGGAGGGTACGGATAACATTTGGTAAATAACTGTATAGTTCTGTTCAGATATTCCAAAAGTAGTAGTGTTCGTAAAGAATGTTGTGCTAGCAACACTTTTATTCCGCTTATGACAATCAGAGGGACAAATAAAAGCTGAAATATATCGTCGTGACAACAGGAAAGACTGTAGTAGAAAGAGATAAAGGTCGACCAAGAGAGTGGCTTCCTAGCTCAGTGGTCCAGGGTTCGATCCCCAGATGATGTGGGATTTTCTTAGATGACCAGATCACCCCTAGTGTGCCGACGGTCAAGAAAATATGGGCCTAACACCATATTCCCAATATGCCTCAATGGGCGTGTAACGGGATCCTTTACCAAGAGAGACGATACAGGACAGTTTGACATCATGGCATGGAAAAAAGTCAACAGCAGAATTGATAAACAGTACGGGAGGCTCAGCCTGAAATGGGGGGTGTTGTAGTGAAATTGACAGAGATACAACGGTAAAATACCTCCAAGGATAACATATAAGGATAAAAAACATAATGCGTAGGCTGCTGATGTACATGATCGCCTAGACCGCGGGTCATCACCCTCCATAAAAATTGACTTGCTAGACAGGAGGGGAACGGAGGATCAAAAAGGAAAAATATGACTGGAAAGATTGCGTGAGACTAGAAAGGCTAAGGAGACGCAATTGGGGGGGGGGGGGGGGGGGGAGGGGGGAAAACGGAGAAAAGTCACGTTTCCCAAGTTGACATAAAAAGTAAGCAACTCGACAGAAGGGACCATAGATATGTTACGCCACAGTCATTTATTGGACGCTTTTGCGATACCAAGCCCTTGATTTGAATTCAGCGGCTAAAACGCAGATGTTAGGAATATTACAAAAATTTAAAAAGTACTTTTTTCTTAATATTAATGTTAGGAATATAAAAATTAGCTGGCCGGATGGCCTATTCTGAGCAGTGAACTAATATGTTCTTAATTTTACAGACGGATAGATAATATTGAAGATAATGACAAAAGACAGTGTAGTTTACATCATCGACAGACTGTATTGAATCTAAAAGTGTCGCTATTTTGCACAAAAAAAACACGACCTCGAGACGCAGGTGTTCAAATCTACTTGGTATGGAGGAGAGGGGATATTGTGGTGGCTGTGTCTAAAAATAACTTTTAACGACAAAATTTTGGAGGGGAGAGAAAGGTTGGTTCAAAAATCAAGTACATTTTGTAGAAACACAAGTAGAGACGGACAGACTAACAGATAAACATCCATACTTGACTGAAGCATGACTGAAATGACTTTAGTGTAGGAAATTTGAAATTCAAATAAACCTAGGCAGTGATTGGCCACAGACAAGCATATTGTCGGCGCTTAGACGCGGATTTGGGGTCATTTCTCAATAGTTGTTCAGTGATAGACACAGATTTTAAAGTGTGGTGATTTCCATATGAAAGAAAGTGTAAGAAGTTTAGGGACGCCATACTATAGCCAGCAGCTCAGCTGAGTTTTGCTAGCAATTCTGTGTTATTTATTCATAATCTGGTAAGATTGAAATTATTTCCTTATATATTTTGAATATTGTTTCATGTTCGAGTGATTTGATACTGCCATATCGAAATCTAGCCTTACAAACAAGTAGGGATTTGCTCTAGACCCCCCGCCCAAGTCAGGGTCTAGGGACCAACAATGTACATAAACTCCAGCAAGGGTTAGGCAAGACAGATCAAGTGTTGAGAATAATGAAACATATTACCTATCCTCTTTTAGGGCAGAAAACTAATAAATATTTTTTCAGAATCTATAGTCTGGGAGGATCTATCTGATGTAAAACCACCATGGTAAATGTGCTGTTTGGTCAGAGAGATCTGACCTGTCTGTATGATGTGGTTGTTGTGTCAGTGTCGTGTCCAGACGTGGGTAGAGAATAGATTTTGACACATGGCCCATACTTTGATTGCAGAGCTGTGAGTTTCTGTTGTCAACCAAGCAGTGTCTATTCAGTTGGTGACTTTACTCGAGTGTATCTGTGCAGTACTTGTGACAGAGACCACCATTATTGCCCGCCAGCACGGAGAGGTGGGACCACCTGATTTCAGCACCAGAGCTACAACTACAAGATGAGTGAGCCTCTGGTCTGCTGGACATTCACCAACGCCGTTTAGTTACTAATACCCCCATAAAAAATTCCCACCATTTTCTGGACACTGTGTAGTCAATATAGACAGGTGTGATGAGGCCACCCCAACAGCACAAACATTAACTATCCTCCCAAGTAGATGACTACTAGAACATTTTAATAAAACTAACTAGTATAGTACATATATATATGTACACTATTGCATTTATGATATAATATTCCATGCATTTCTTTTCATAATCTCTAAATCCTTTTAAGTTCTGGTCAACCTAAAAAAGTGATCCAGAACAAAATAAATGTAATATAATTCTATCAAAAAATTTTACACACGTGAGTTAGTTCAGTGTATTTTAACATTTATTAATATTATTAGTTTTGTTAAATATCTGTGGGTATATCTATAACCTATTACACCACACTACATATCATAACCCTAGACACTTTACGTAGCCACATTCATTAAAAAAAAAAATTAAGTGTGAGGTCGTAGTGGTAGCAAGAAAGGCCTTCTGACAATTCTCAACTACATTTTATCTCAGGAGCCTTCACAGCTGGCCTCATACAATTACATTTAGTAATATCACCATCATACAATACCATCAAACACCACTACATAAATTGGGGTCTTGTCCAGGGATAATTAGCCCAACAGTAATATTAGGATCTCCTGGTGGGAGAAATAAAAGTAGGGAAATAAATTGTAAAATTCCCTTTAACATTAAAAGTGTCCCTGCAGATAAAAGTTGGTGAATCTTCACAGCCAGTAATAATTAATTAGTTAACTGGTTAGTTAGAATTAGTTAGACTATAGTCATAAGAAGTACTTAGTGTATTTACTGGTTAGAGATTTAGCTTGTATATTATTATATTGTCTAAAAAAGTATGGCGGAGCTGGCAAAATTTAGATCAGCTGCTGTGCTCACCGCGAAGGAGATGGGAATGGATGGTCAAATTTTAATTCAATACGTAACGGCTGAATGTGATAAATATATTGAACGGGAAGAAAGGAGGTTAGCTGAAGAGAAGAGGTTAGAGGCTGATAGAGAAATTAAGAGGCTGCAGATTGAGGCAGAAGAAGAACGACAGCAAAGGGAGGCAGAAGATAAAAAGGCCGAAAGGGAGGCAGAAGATAAAAAGGCCGAAAGGGAGGCAGAAGATAGAAGGTTGCAGAGGGAGCACGAATTACGACTAAGGGAGCTGGAATTACAAGGCCAGGCTCCTGAAAATGGTGCCAGCCCTTTTGCCTCAGATGCTACGCCCAGTCTGGGAGCCTCAAACTCAGCTATGGGGTTTCATTTAGACCATTTTGTTGAAAAAGACGATGAAATAGAGGGGTACCTAGGAAATTTTGAGTTATTAGCTACTACATATGGGCTAGAGAGAGAGAGGTGGAGCTTAAAGCTATCACAGGGATTGAGAGGTACTTCTTATGAAGTATTTGCCAAAATGAACAGGGAAGACCAAGACAATTATGACATGTTAAAGCAGGCTTTGTTATTAAGGTACGAGAAGAATGGTGAATTTTATCGTAAGAAATTTAGAAATGCCAAACTGTTGTCTGGGGAGACATACCACCAATTCTCTGCTAGACTAGAAACCTATTTGGAGAAATGGACGGCTCTGGGGAAGACCCAAGATCTTAAAGAAATGATCATGATTGAGCAATTGAGAGAGTCCATGGCTCCAGACATGAGAAAATTTCTCATGGAACAAGGTGCAGAGAAGTTGGGGGAAATTTTAAATGTTGCTGAGAGGTATCAGGCAGCCCAGGCAGAGGTAAGTGGTGCTAAAAAGAAGCACATAGACAATTTTAAAGCTCCACAGCAATTTAATAAATTTGATAATAGAGAGCAGAGAAATAAAGGTAGGACAAACTTTGAGCGGCCAAGAAATGACTATCGCGACAGAAACTCACAGTTCAATGACCAAAAGTTCAATGAAAGAAAACCGTTGAACCAAGGAAAAAGATGGTGTAAATGGTGCAAGAAGGATAACCATAACACCGAATTTTGTAGAAGGAAACCTTCAAACATTGCTGCAATGAAGTCGGGGACGCGAAGATTAAAGGTTAATCCTAATGGACAACAGGAACCTTATCACCCCCCAGTTTGTGAGGATGTTATTTGTAATGGGGTCACCATAAGGTGCCTTTATGATACAGGTTTGGATTATGATTCAGTTGTGAAGTTTAGCCTAGTGGACCCAAGTCAGTATACCACAGAAACAGTGGAAATACAAGGGGCGACTAAGGACATACCACTCATGACACTTCCCATCGCAAGGATAACGGTGAAAACTCGCTATGTGGAAGGAGAAATCAGAGCAGCAGTGATAGATGAACCAATCTACCCTCTGATATTGGGGTGTAGATACGTCTTCTTGGGGAATCCCGAGAAACCTGTGATCATGGCGACAGTGCAGACCAGGTCACAGAAGAAGGAGGAAGAAGGTGAACCTATAAATGCTCATCCAGAGGAGATGAGGAAGGCGCAGGCTGAGGATAGGACACTCAAGCCCTGTTTTAAAAAATTGCCCAAATGCCACACACCTCCGAGCAAGGGGGAATATTTCATGAAGAACAAACTATTATACAGGAAGACAGGAACTAGATCCACTGGTCACGGACAGTTAGTTCTTCCCAAGATATATAGGGCAAACATAATAAGGAGCTTACATGTTGGAAAAATGGGGATGGTGCCACATGAGACAATAGTCTTGTCACCATCTGCCAAAATAACGGAGGAGGATAAAAAAAGATACTATCCTGCCCGACGTAAATGTCGGGTGTTGAAAAGCACTTTGTAGACTGCTCCCTGCGTATTTCATGGGGAAATGCCCACAAAGTGGGAACACCTATTGAGAGGACCTAGAAACGCCACGGGGCAACTTTAGGCCTGAAAGGAAAACTAATTATACTCGGGTAGACAAAGTGGAATGGGAGCCCCCTTTTCACACCCAGTCTTCATTCAAAACATTAACATGGCCACTATGCGAAGAGTACAAAAAGAAGAAATTTTACCCAGATTAAGATTGACAATCCCTCGGTCGGATTATATAAACTGGAGAGAAGGGGAAAAAGAGAGCGAAGATTTTTCATAAGCAATTTCTTTTCAAGTGGGGAGACCGTACCCCAGAGAAAAAACGGCCAGGTAGTGAGGTTCAATGTGGACTGATTTCTATCCTGAAGAAAGTCCTGGCATTATAAAAAAAATGGATCTGTGGGACAATTCCTGCCCGCCGCATTTGTTTGCGTACAGGAACCAATAGTAGTTGATAACCGGGAAAGCTCCCGATGTAACTCTGCTATTTGGGAGGCCTGGGTCCAGATGAAGCTTTATTAAGGACCTGGACAGATGAGAAGGCGGAAGAGACTGTTACCTCATCTTATCAATATGTGAACGAACTGACCACTCGTTTGAAAGCTGGATGGAAACTGGCAAATGATAATTTGAAACAAGCCAGGAAGAAACATGCAGCATATTTTTAATAGGAAGGCAAAGGACCGAGAACTAGCTGTGGGAGAGAAGGTGCTTCTTCTACTACCCGGGAAGCCAGAATAAATTACAAATTGGTTGGCAAGGTCCATATACGGTTCTAGAGAAGGTGTCTAGAACAAACTATAAAATTGACAAAAAGGGGAAGGAAAAAGTTTATCATGTAAACCTGTTAAAGAAGTATCTGGACAGACCACTCCAGGAAAGCACCCCCCTTATTGACCTTGGCTATTGCAACCCAGATGCAAAAAGAACCACTCACCTCACATGAATACCCATTACATCCTTGTGAAACAGCAGCACAGGTAAAAGTCAGTAAGCACCTGACTAAAACCAGAGGGAGAGAGTTCAACAGGTTCTGGAGGAACATACAGATGTATTAACAGATAAACCAGGCCATACAAATTTGCTACAGTATGACATGAAACTGGTAGACTCAAACCCAATCTGTATGAGAGCCTATTCTATTCCGTTCGCGAAGGAGAAGGCATTGAAGGAAGAAATAGAGTATTTGTTGAAGGAGGGGATTATTTCGCACAGTGAATCATCTTTTAGTTCTAGTGTCGTTTTGTTGAGAAAACCGTCTGGGGAACACAGACTGTGCATAGATTACAGGAAACTGAATGCTGTCACAGAAGGACAAGTGGATCCATTACCAGACACAAAACAGTTATTTGCCAGACTGAACAAGGCAAAATACTTTTCAAAGGGGATCTTAGTAAAGGCTATTACCAGATCCCAGTGAAGCCTGAAGTGAGACCTTATTTGGCTTTTAGCACTTCGGATGGACATTATGAATTCAATATGCTACCATTCGGACTGAAAAATGCTCCGAGTGTGTTTTCAAGGATGATGCGCAAATTTGTTGGATCCCCTGAATAACCCATGTATCACAAATTTCATGGATGATATTCTCGTCGCCACAGAGACATTTGAAGAACACATTGAAGCTCTGGAGATGTTGTTTGATAGACTTCGGGAGGCGAACTTAACTGCTAGGCCAACAAAATGTTGTATTGGATGCAAAGAGTTGGAATTCTTGGGACACACACTGTATATCAGGGTAATATGACCCCTGATCCTAAGAACTTGGAAAAACTGCAGAGAGCACCTAGGCCAAACAAAAAAGGACGTGCGATCATTCGTGTCGTTATGCGGATTTTATCAGAAATACATCAAAAATTTTAACGCTATTTGTGCTCCTCTGACTGATCTGACTCGCAAGGGACTTCCAGATAAAATTATTTGGACTGCACAATGTGAACTAGCGTTCCAAGAGTTAAAGGAAAAAACTCACTAGCAAGCCTATTCTCAAACTGCCTGATTTGACACAGGACTTTGTCTTAAGAACCGATGCAAGTAATGTAGGACTCGGAGGGGCTTTGTTGCAAAGATCATCTTCACCTGATGGGGAACTTAAGCCAGTCGCTTATGCAAGCCGCAAATTGAATAAGGCGGAACAAGGATACTCCACAAGCGAAAAAGAATGTTTAGCATTAATCTGGGCAATAAAGAAGTTTCAAATCTATCTGTATGGTAGGACTTTTGTGGTGGAGACGGACCATCAGCCTCTCGTGTTCTTGTCTCAGGCTAAGCATGAAAACGCAAGATTGCTGAGGTGGTCTTTGTTGCTTCAACCTTATCAGTTTAGTATCCAATATATCCCAGGCAAATTGAATGTCGGTGCAGATTTCCTCAGTCGGCACCCCTGTGATCAAAATTAGAGTAGTGGCAGACGTGAGGAGTAATTTTACCTATGTGTATCGCTGGTTTTGGAACTTGCCATAGGCATGTTTTCAAGTGGGGAGATGTGTAGTGAAATTGACAGAGATACAACGGTAAAATACCTCCAAAGATAACATTTAAGGATAAAAAAACATAATGCGTAGGCTGCTGATAGTACATGATCGCCTAGACCGCGGGTCATCATCCTCCATAAAAATTGACTTGCTAGACAGGAGGGGAACGGCGGATAAAAAGGAAAAAATATGACTGGAAAGATTGCGTGAGACTAGAAAGGCTAAGGAGAGGCAATTGGGGGGGAAACGGAGAAAAGTCACGTTTCCCAAGTTGACATAAAAAGTAAGCAACTCGACAGAAGGGACCATAGATATGTTACGCCACAGTCATTTATTGGACGCTTTTGCAATACCAAGCCCTTGATTTGAATTCAGCGGCTAAAACGCAGATGTTAGGAATATTACAAAAATTAAAAAGTACTTTTTTCTTAATATTAATGTTAGGAATATAAAAATTAGCTGGCCGGATGGCCCATTCTGAGCAGTGAACTAATATGTTCTTAATTTTACAGACGGATAGATAATATTGAAGATAATGACAAAAGACAGTGTAGTTTACATCATCGACAGACTGTATTGAATCTAAAAGTGTCGCTATTTTGCACAAAAAAACACGACCTCGAGACGCAGGTGTTCAAATCTACTTGGTATGGAGGAGATGGGATATTGTGGTGGCTGTGTCTAAAAATAACTTTTAACGACAAAATTTTGGAGGGGAGAGAAAGGTTGGTTCAAAAATCAAGTACATTTTTGTAGAAACACAAGTAGAGACGGACAGACTAACAGATAACCATCCATACTTGACTGAAGCATGACTGAAATGACTTTAGTGTAGGAAATTTGAAATTCAAATAAACCTAGGCAGTGATTGGCCACAGACAAGCATATTGTCGGCGCTTAGACGCGGATTTGGGGTCATTTCTCAATAGTTGTTTAGTGATAGACACAGATTTTAAAGTGTGGTGATTTCCATATGAAAGAAAGTGTAAGAAGTTTAGGGACGCCATACTATAGCCAGCAGCTCAGCTGAGTTTTGCTAGCAATTCTGTGTTATTTATTCATAATCTGGTAAGATTGAAATTATTTCCTTATATATTTTGAATATTGTTTCATGTTCGAGTGATTTGATACTGCCATATCGAAATCTAGCCTTACAAACAAGTAGGGATTTGCTCTAGACCCCGCCCAGGTCAGGGTCTAGGGACCAACAATGTACATAAACTCCAGCAAGGGTTAGGAAAGACAGATCAAGTGTTGAGAATAATGAAACATATTACCTATCCTCTTTTAGGGCAGACAACTAATAAATATTTTTCAGAATCTATAGTCTGGGAGGATCTATCTGATGTAAACCCACCATGGTAAATGTGCTGTTTGGTCAGAGAGATCTGACCTGTCTGTATGATGTGGTTGTTGTGTCAGTGTTGTGTCCAGACGTGGGTAGAGAATAGATTTTGACACATGGCCCATACTTTGATTGCAGAGCTGTGAGTTTCTGTTGTCAACCAAGCAGTGTCTATTCAGTTGGTGACTTACTCGAGTGTATCTGTGCAGTACTTGTGACAGAGACCACCATTATTGCCCGCCAGCACGGAGAGGTGGAACCACCAGATTTCAGCACCAGAGCTACAACTACAAGATGAGTGAGCCTCTGGTCTGCTGGACATTCACCAACACCGTTTAGTTACTAATACCCCCATAAAAATTCCCACCATTTTCTGGACACTGTGTAGTCAATATAGACAGGTGTGATGAGGCCACCCCAACAGCACAAACATTAACTATCCTCCCAAGTAGATGACTACTAGAACATTTTAATAAAACTAACTAGTATAGTACATATATATGTACACTATTGCATTTATGATATAATATTCCATGCATTTCTTTTCATAATCTCTAAATCCTTTTAAGTTCTGGTCAACCTAAAAAATTGACACAGAACAAAATAAATGTAATATAATTCTATCAAAAAATTTTACACTATTGAGTTAGTTCAGTGTGTTGTAATATTTGTTAAATATTATTAGTTTTGTTAAATATCTGTGGGTATATCTATAACCTATTACACCACACTACATATCATAACCCTAGACACTTTACGTAGCCACATTCATTAAAAAAAATTAAGTGTGAGGTCGTAGTGGTAGCAAGAAAGGCCTTCTGACAATTCTCAACTACATTTTATCTCAGGAGCCTTCACAGCTGGCCTCATACATTACATTTAGTAATATCACCATCATACAATACCATCAAACACCACTACATATATATCGTTCAAAAACTGTACCAACAAGTGTGATTGACAAGAAACAGAATCTGACTGATTTATTTGACTGTATTCTGTTAAACATTTTAACAACTTTATGATACTTAAAACGTAGTTATGTACCAAACAACACTTAATTAATTTGTCATATAGAAATCTGTTTATTTTATAATGTACGTGTACATCTAAAGGTAAAGGTAGTTCCCATATCGGATACTGCCGTAGGGGAGTGAAGTGTTAGAGAGTTCGCTATACAAGGTCCAGCATCGAGAGGTGGGGTGACCAGCTCCCTTCCTCGCTGCATTTTCCGTCCCTAATTCAGGAGCAGAGTCAGGCACTCATTTACAGCTGGGTAGACTAGAGCGTGACAACCGTGTTTTGAACCCAGTTCGTTTGCCACGAGAGGCCTGCGCTGTAACAGCTCTGCCAGTCGAACGCTTATGTGCATTTGCACCCTATAATTTATTGTCTTTTCAAGTTGAATAGGCAGTACGGGAAAGCGATCGGGGTATGGGGGCTGGATAAAGTTTAGAGCCCCTGATTGAGGTACTGATATTTAGTAAAGAATGTATTTAGCAAACGTGACCTGGTAGTGAATAAGTGAGAGATGGCCGCGATTGTTGTTAGCGGGATTGCGTCGAAACCTTGCGTCTTAAGAAGGGAATATGAAATAATAACAGCGAGGCGCCTGTGTTAGTTTTAGAAATACCGGAGCACAGGGGCAGGACAGCCTGTTTATTTGCTAACATTGCTTTTGGTTGTGTCCACTTTGAACCAAGAACATCGGTAAATTTTACCCACAGACTAGTAAATTATAGATTGCCCTCCCCCTGCAGAGCTTCAACAATAAATATACAAAGACCAAGTCAAAAGAAGAAAAAAACGACAAGGTGAGGTCACTGTATAATGTACTAGTTTAAAGGTAAATTTTTTGCAGGATATACACAAGCGTGAGTGTGTCCAGGAGTATTTGTGCTAGGGAAAACAAAGAAAAAAAATTTCGTTATTGTTTATTATCCTAACATTGTGACAAGGCGTTGATGAGGACAGAAGGAAGTGTCAACATTTTTTTTTTTTTTTGGTTCTAGCTCACTCAAATCTCCGCCCCTGTGTGTGACTCGATTCGACTGGGAGAAGGGGATGTTTGAGTGAAATGATCCACACACAAACAATCATGGCAGCAAACAGCTGCGGTACACAACTACACGGCAACAAGCAGTAGAAAGCCGCAGTATAAACAAAGATTCTCCACTGACAACAAGCATGCAACCTGCAAGTTTTAAGCAAATCTGCCCGGAGATTCGCACGTTCAGAATAAAAGAACTTTATTCTCATCTTCTCTTCCCCTCCCTCCCCCCTCTCCACTGACCGGGTTGTGTTTCCAGAGAACCGTCAGTCATTAGCTTCTGAGTATCATACATACTTTCATCAACATTTTCCTTTGTGCTACTTATGAGCATGGAGCCCCCACTGTAGCTGGTCCCCTTGCAGGAAGCCTGCACCAGGCATTCGTATTCTCTTGCAATGGTGGTTTCTGTAGTAATTTGTTTTACATGGTGAGGTTGTCAGACACATGCACAGTCTCATACTGCAGAGGATGCAGTAGCTTGTTCTTTCTTTGTCTTTTCAGAGACACCCCGGTAACTACACGGTGCGGTATATACTTTGTCACAGCTTATTTTTAGAGGCTCTATAACTGCACAAAGCCACTTCTCTCTCTACCCTCTCTTTATTTCTTTCTGTCTGTCTCTCCCAGGGCGTGGAGTCGGATTAAAAAAATTGTCCAACTCAGACTGAAATTTACGAATCCTTCTCCTGACTCCGACTACAGTTAATTACTAGTCATATGGCATACAATTCAGAATCGGAGTCCGGACATTTTTACCGACTCCGACTACAGTTGATTACTAGTCATATGGCATACAATTCAGGGTCGGAGTCCGGACATTTTTTACCGACTCCAACTACAGTTGATTACTTGTCATATGGCATACAATTCAGGGTCGGAGTCCGGACATTTTTACCGACTCCGACTACAGTTGATTACTAGTCATATGGCATACAATTCAGGGTCGGAGTCCGGACATTTTTTACCGACTCCAACTACAGTTGATTACTTGTCATATGGCATACAATTCAGGGTCGGAGTCCGGACATTTTTACCTACCCCGACTACAGTTGATTACTAGTCATATGGCATACAATTCAGAGTCGGAGTCCGGACATTTTTACCGACTGCACTAAAACAACTTCCGACTCCACAGCCCTTGTCTCTCCACCTTTTCTTCCCGTCTGTCTCTTGCTGTTTACATATGAAATGGTAATGGTAAAGCAAAGGTAACCCCATAGCACAAGCTTCCGCAGGGACGTGAAGTGTTAAAGACTTAACAGTACTAGACCCAGGTTTATGAGATGGGTGACCAGCTTCATCCCTCGCTGCTATTGTCTTCCCTTACTCTAGTTCAGGGTTTGGTGTCCATTTACAGCGGAATATTCCGCAACCCAGTAACTTTGCTGCGAGAGGCAAGCGCTGTAGCCCCTTATGCGTGTATGTAAAATGGTTCACTTTAAGTTTACATTAAGTGACTTCATCATTTATGAGATATAATCATAATTCCTTTCTCTTGTATATAACAGTTCTGCTATATTGTTTTATATTTAATTTCTTATAATAATTCATTGTTAATAAATCATTCAATCACTACCTTGTAACCTTCCTGTGAAACACACCCTCCCGTCCTATGCAGTCTCTTCAGTGTATTTCCATGTCTCCTTTATCCCTTTCAGATCCCTGTCTTAAGCGCTAAGCTCTGTATTTTTGTTTCTTTGTTTTGGGTTTCCCTCTATTACGCTTACCCTGGACATTCCAAATGTGACGATATTGCCTCCCCTGCTTTGCAGTAGTGGTCCAACAGTGGCCAAAACTCAAGAGTATCTATTATAGGCTTCAATGGAGTCTATCTTTACACAAGATTACTCTTGGCAGAAATGTAGATAGAAGAGTAGTAAAGCTTCTATCACATGGTAGTCTTCACAAGATATTCAGATGAGCGAAAACAATGCTGGCTGTTGCTGAGCACGTTAATTCTGTAATCTGCCGACAACTTTTGTGAAGGATTTATGCACGTATTACTTTCAGCTCGTTTAAGCCCCCACCCTGATTTACTCAGTGGAGTTCTATTATTCTAGTATAGCTCTGTTTAGAGTGTGTTGTTATTTGACTGAGACAAACATGCAGTAGCTTTAAAATGATTAAATCGAAGTTAAATTTGTAACATTACAAATAACAAAATTTAATAATCACTTTAGGTTTTAACAGTTGGAAAATAATTTGAATAGTTATGTATCAAGAAAAGTTATCTTCACAGTCTTTAGGGAATGTGAGATGCTACTAGAAGTTCAAGTGGCAGCATATATTTGAACTTAGCTGCCAATGATGGTTCTGCTCCTTCTTATAGGTTAGTTCTTTTCACTCTGCTCGCGCTCGTCTCTGATCAAGGTTGTCGGGGGTAGCTCGTTTCCCAGAAACGTCAAGGAGAGTCTACCACGTGCGTCCATCGTCTTAAAGCTTAGACCACGGTTCCCTTCTTGTTCCAGAGATATTTCTTTCTGCTGGTACCACCAATAACTATGATAGAAGAATAGAAACGAATGCTCTTCTGAGTATTGCGTTTTCCAACCCATAGTTATGGGTTCCTATCTTCCCGTACCACCATCCCAATTACTCAGACATTACCCTCGATGAGAATTAAATTTAATCCCTCGGGATAAAACTTACTTTACATTTAAATAAGAATAGCTTTAGCTTTACATGACATTTAAATTAAAAGGTTAAAAATACAGATAGAGTCTGTTTACATATACATCCCCACTGATTGAAAAGTGTTCACATTATAAATTGAATATGTTTTCATTTATGTTTTACACTGATTGAAAAGTTTGAAACTTCCATTAATTTAAAATGAATATTTTCACGCATACATTTACACTGGTTTAAGCTTGAAAACTTACATTAATTTTAAAGTGGCTATGTTTATAGGGACATTTACACAGCTTTGAAAATGTAAGAATTATACTTAGAATGTACATCAATTCTTTCATCTTTCCCTCTACTTTATGCTTTTAGTTCTCTTTACGAAACTATCAATAAAGCCATCACCAGCCCGTGCAGTGGTGGTTCATGAATCATCATTCCAGATACTAATGTTGCCAGCCTCAAATGACTTAGGCGTCCTGTAGCAATTTTCACACATTAAAATTCGCATGGTAGTATATATATATATATATATATATATATATATATATATATATATATATATATATATATATATATATATATATATATATTATATATATATATATATATATATATATATATGTTAGTTCACATGCTAGTAATGAAACATGTAATAAAAAATGCACTACTTACGCCAATCTTGGCTACAGACTTGTTGCTCAGATGAATAAAAGAGACGAGTCGGTCTCTTACACGCGTCTGGGGGGGTGGGGGGGGGTCTTTAATTTGACAATAGATTCCCTCTCTGACTCCGCGAGTTTCTTCAGTTTCCTAGTCCCGGTGTTCCTTATTAAAATTTAGAGATTTCCTATGTTTTGTAAGTCTTATTTTCTTCTTCTTCTTCTTTGATCCTTAGCCGCCGACCGTCAAAGCAGTCAGTGGCCATCACGCCTAGTGGCGTCTTGTAGGGCAACAACAAATTGAGTCCACTTTGCTCGGTCGGCGGCCATCCTTCGTACAGTGCCCCAACTCTGGTTCATTCTTTGCATCTCAGCCTCCACAGTCCTCCGCCAGGTTGTTTTTGGTCGGCCTCTCTTTCGTTTTCCTTCAGGGGTCCAAAGCATAGCTGTTCTTGTGATGGCATCGGGGTCTCTTCTGAGGACATTGCCAACCCAGCTCCAGCGTCTGCCAGCTATGATGGTGTGCATGTCTTCTTGCATGCTCCGAGTAAGCAGATCTTGGTTGGTGATGGTATTCGGCCAAAAGATTCGGAGAATTTTTCTTAGGCATGTTGTGTGAAAAGAGGACAATTTCGACATTTCCTTCTCTGTAACTCTCCAGTATTCTGCACCATAGAGAAGCACAGAAAGCACACAGCTCTGATATAATCTTAATTTTGTGCTTGTGTTGTATTGAGAGGACTTCCAGATGTTGTTTAGGCTAAAAAAGGCTGTTCTTGCTTTATTCATTTTGTTGTTGATGTCTTTGCCTGCCCTGCCGTCTGGTGTTACTATGCTTCCTAGGTATGTGAAGGTGTCTGTCTGTACCAGTTGCTGATTCCTTACTAATATGGGCTCAGAGTTGCTCACATTGAGCGTCATAACCTCTGACTTCTTTAAATTGATGTTCAAGCCCACCTGCTGGCTAAACTTATTAAGTCTATCCGTTTTTTCCTGGATGTGTTGATGAGAATGTGCTAGTAGTGCAATGTCATCTGCATATTCCAGATCTTCCAATGTAGAAAATGTAGTCCATCTTATTCCTCTTGGACTGCCCTCTGTTGTATTGATCATCACCCAGTCTATGACTGTTAAAAATAGAGTGGTTGATAAGGGGCATCCCTGTCGTACTCCTGTCTTCACTTCAAAGGTTAGGTTGCTCTCCCCAACACTACACGTAAAGTTGGCATAGAGGCTTTTTATGATTGACACTATGCAGCTTGGAATTCCATAAGCTCTCAGTATTTTCCATAAACTGTCCCTATGTATGCTGTCAAAAGCCTTTTCAAAATCAACGAAGTTAATGTACAGCTGTCTTTGCCATTCTGAGCACTGCTCTATAATGTTCCTGAGAGTGAATATATGATCTACACATCTTCTGTTCTTTCTAAATCCTGCTTGTTCTTTCCTCAGTTTGTGGTCTACTGCTTTTGAAATTCTCTGTATAATTATCCTGCCTAGTATTTTGCTGGGAACTGAGAGGAGAGTGATTCCTCTCCAATTATTGCAGTCTGCAAGATCTCCCTTCTTGGGCAATTTGACAATTATTCCTTTGTTCCACTCTGATGGTGTTGTCCCCGTTTTCCAGACTTGTGCAAATAGTGGTTCTAATAGTTCTGCTGCTAGCTCAGGGTCTGTCTTAAATAGCTCTGCATTTAAGTTATCATGGCCAGGAGCTTTTCCGTTCTTTAACCCTTTGATTGCTGTGATGATTTCTTCTTTTCGTGGAAAGTCTGTATTTACATCTAGATCGTTTTCAGCCTCAGGAACATTCAATTGTGTCTCTGGTGGTTTCCTGTTCAGAGTTTCTCTGAAATGCTCTGCCCATCTGCTGTCGTGTTGAGATTTCCTTGCTTATCTCTTACTAATGTAATATTGTTTGCACCTCGTTTTCCGCTGATGAATTTAGTTATTTTGTATACTGTGCTTTGTTCATTTCTCAGTGCTGCCTCTTCTGCCTGTCTTGCAAGATTGTCTAGGAAATTCCTTTTGTTGGCTCGGGTTTGGCGTTTAACTTCCTTGTCCAGCTGACTGTACTGTTCGCTACATAGTTGCTTTAACCTGGGGGACTTCGCTTCTGTTTTCTTTCTTTTCATTTCCTTTCTCAGTGTTATGGTGTTTAATGTTTCTGGTGTTATCCAGTCTTGCTTCTTCCTTTCCTGGAATCCCAAGCATGATTTGCTGCTTTTCTTATATATTGTTGAAATGGTGTTGAATTTCTGGCTATATCATCTTCTTCTTCTTCTTTGATCCTTAGCCGCCGACCGTCAAAGCAGTCAGTGGCCATCACGCCTAGTGGCGTCTTGTAGGGCAACAACAAATTGATTCCACTTTGCTCGGTCGGTGGCCATCCTTCGTACAGTGCCCCAACTCTGGTTCATTCTTTGCATTCTCAGCCTCCACAGTCCTCCGCCCAGGTTGTTTTTGGTCGGCCTCTCTTTCGTTTTCCTTCAGGGGTCCAAAGCATAGCTGTTCTTGTGATGGCATCGGGGTCTCTTCTGAGGACATGACCAACCCAGCTCCAGCGTCTGCCAGCTATGATGGTGTGCATGTCCTCTTGCTTCCTACGAGTAAGCAGATCTTGGTTAGTGATGGTATTTGGCCAAAAGATTCGGAGAATTTTTCTTAGGCATGTTGTGTGAAAAGAGGACAATTTCGACATTTCCTTCTCTGTAACTCTCCAGCATTCCGCACCATAGAGAAGCACAGAAAGCACACAGCTCTGATATAATCTTAATTTTGTGCTTGTGCTGTATTGAGAGGACTTCCAGATGTTGTTTAGGCTAAAGAAGGCTGTTCTTGCCTTATTCATTCTGATGTTGATGTCTTTGCCTGCCCCGCCGTCTGGTGTTACTATGCTTCCTAGGTATGTGAAGGTATCTGTCTGTACCAATTGCTGATTCCTTACTGATATGGTCTCAGGGTTGCTCACATTGAGCGTCATGACCTCAGACTTCTTTAAATTGATATTCAAGCCCACCTGCTGGCTAAACTTATTAAGTCTATCCGTTTTTTCGTGGATGTGTTGATGTGAATGTGCTAGTAGTGCAATGTCATCTGCATATTCCAGATCTTCCAATGTAGAAAATGTTGTCCATCTTATTCCTCTTGGACTGCCCTCTCTTGTCTGGCGCATCACCCAGTCTATGACTGTTAAAAATAGAGTGGTTGATAAGGGGCATCCCTGTCGTACTCCTGTCTTCACCTCAAAGGTTAGGTTGCTCTGCCCAACACTACACGTAAAGTTGGCATAGAGGCTTTTTATGATTGACACTATGCAGCTTGGAATTCCATAAGCCCTCAGTATTTTCTATAAACTGTCCCTATGTATGCTGTCGAAAGCCTTTTTCAAACTCAACAAAATTAATGTAAAGCTGTCTTTGCCATTCTGAGCACTGCTCTATAATGTTCCTGAGAGTGAATATATGATCTACACATCTTCTGTTCTTTCTAAATCCTGCTTGTTCTTTCCTCAGTTTGTGGTCTACTGCCTTTGAAATTCTCTGTATAACTATATCATCAGTCAATGTCTTTTCCTGACTTTTGGCAAATTAGTATCGTTTCTTTATGTCAGCCGCAAAAGCTTTTCTGGTAAGGGGGTCCTTCAATTTGCCGATGTCAAACCTTTTCTGTGTAGTTACAATTGGTCCAGCCCTTCTTAGTTTCACTTTCAGTTTTGCTACTACTAAATGGTGATCACTTCCCACATCTGCACATATTCTTCTTACCTTCACATCTTGTAATGCATTAATCTACCGTTAATCATGATGTGGTCTATCTGGTTTCTGTCCCGACCATTTAGTGATTCCCATGTTAATTTAAGTCTTATTTGGTTCTCCAATAAAAGGTCCGGCCAAATAAAAAGAATTATGAATCTAGTCTTCACTCTGGCGAGGTCTGATGTTGTCTTGGCGAGCGTGAAATTCACAGTGAAATAAAACTGCGAAAATTGTCAGACTATATCCCCTGCCTTATACGCCTTCGTTTGTTATGGAGTGAAATAAACGCTTCAGTCATATTCAAACAGGTCGGGTATGGTACTTTCAAAATATTTCCATTGAAATATTTTGCAACGGTCACGTCTCCCATATATGGCAATATGATGTCCGATGCCCTTGTGTACAAACTTACAGGCAGATCGGTAGACAACATGACAACATGGGTAAGCTGTAATACTTATTACTTTATTAGAAAGTAATGTTGTCATAACAAGTCGGCCCGGAAGCGATTATGTCACACTTGTCTGCCCACTTGTGTCACACAGACAGTAATCTCGTTATCTGTCGTACGAGTACGCAAAACTCCGTGTCTGCCCATCTGGGTTACCAACCGAGTCGTCTTATCAGCGGTTCAATCTAAACACGCCGGCGACTATCTTATCTCAGTTGCTCACCGCAAGCTAGGATGACCGGGTAACAAAACAGGTGACATCACAGAGAGGAGTGTCAACAAATGTTTGCACCTACAAAATATTTGCCACACAAGCAGAAAAGAAAGAAAGAAAGAAAAGTGCGATAATTGACAGCACATAATAAAAATCAGTACCACAAATGTACCGATACTGCTGGAGAGAAACAAAGATCAATAGGGGCCGCCCCCGTTTTGTCACACCAAATCAAGTACTGCCTTGCTATGATATGGTTTTTCTAAAGTGTGTTATATCCAACGCCATCTACTTCTCATTACCTCTGGTTCCACTTGTGTTTGGTTCTTGCCATCAGTTTCACATTAATATTCTTGTCGTCAACAGTACAGTTTTTCTTCTGTTCTGTTCAGTCGTCGCCATTTAGGAAAGTGTGTACCTTCTTAATTCTCATTTTTGTTATGTTGCTAAATAGTGTATATTTATTCTGCTGTACTGTGAAGTGTTTGTTTTGTTTTGAAGAAGGACTCGTTGACCGACAGTCTGGTTTAGTGATGCCTGTAAACAGTAAGGATCCTGTTGCATGCCCATTGAGGCATATTGGGAATATGGTGTTAGGCAGTATTTTCTTGACCATTGAGCATCGCCTTAAACCTTGCCAGAGTTGCGCTGGTACCCAATTCATGAGGCTAGGTCGACCCCGGAGCCGTTTGCGGTCTAAAAAATTCCACCTCAACTGGATCGAACCATGAACCGCTGAGCTCGAAAGCCAGTGCACTAACCACTGCGCTACCGCGGCTCTTCCTGTAAACAGTATATGTGTACAAATAATATTTAGTAATGTTCGGTATCCGCAGGATTAAAAGGTACTTTTCTCGCATTTGAGAACCACTGGTCTAGATCATTCAGTGAAAATTCGCTAGCTAGCTTACAAAGAATTCACTTTCTTAAAACTGCATGTGATAGGTACGCGACCTTTTATTTGAAATGAAGTTAACATGTGGTGAAATATCGTTTAGAGTGAATATTCCATCACTGTATTGATTTAATTTACAACAAAAGATATCCCGTTCAGTCCTACATTGGTTATAATTAGGATGTATAGTGTAGTTAGTTTAAGATAATAATTTTGATTTTCGATATCAAAATATGTATATCTCCCCACTCCACTCAGTCTAAATAGAGTAAATCAGAAATGTAAAATTGTGTGAACGTATGTGTATGTGCCCTCCCTGTTGCGTCTTCATTGCACACGGACAACTCCATCAGTGCTCCGATCTCCTCCCTTAGATGTTTGTGTTATTGGTTTTGAGAACTATCTTCATTGCACACGGACAACTCCATCAGTGCTCCGATCTCCTCCCTTAGATGTTTGTGTTATTGGTTTTGAGAACTATCTTCATTGCACATGGACAACTCCATCAGTGCTCCGATCTCCTCCCTTAGATGTTTGTGTTATTGGTTTTGAGAACTATCTTCATTGCACATGGACAACTCCATCAGTGCTCCGATCTCCTCCCTTAGATGTTTGTGTTATTGGTTTTGAGAACTATCTTCATTGCACATGGACAACTCCATCAGTGTTCCGATCTCCTCCCTTAGATGTTTGTGTTATTGGTTTTGAGAACTATCTTCATTGCACATGGACAACTCCATCAGTGCTCCGATCTCCTCCCTTAGATGTTTGTGTTGTGTTATTGGTTTTGAGAACTATCTTCATTGCACATGGACAACTCCATCAGTGCTCCGATCTCCTCCCTTAGATGTTTGTGTTATTGGTTTTGAGAACTATCTTCATTGCACATGGACAACTCCATCAGTGCTCCGATCTCCTCCCTTAGATGTTTGTGTTATTGGTTTTGAGAACTATCTTCATTGCACACGGACAACTCCATCAGTGCTCCGATCTCCTCCCTTTTTTGAGAACTATCTTCATTGCACATGGACAAGTCCATCAGTGCTCCGATCTCCTCCCTTAGATGTTCGTGTTATTGGTTTTGATTTTGAGAACTATCTTCATTGCACACGGACAACTCCATCAGTGCTCCGATCTCCTCTCTTTTTGAGAACTATCTTCATTGCACATGGACAAGTCCATCAGTGCTCCGATCTCCTACCTTAGATGTTCGTGTTATTGGTTTTGATTTTGAGAACTATCTTCATTGCACACGGACAACTCCATCAGTGCTCCGATCTCCTCCCTTAGATGTTCGTGTTATTGGTTTTGATTTTGAGAACTATCTTCATTGCACACGGACAAGTCTATCAGTGCTCCGATCTCCTACATTAGATGTTCGTGTTAAATACTGTCTTACTATATTGTGCACTCCTCTAAAAGCAGCAGACCGTCTGGCAGAGATACATGTTACTGCACATATTCCAAATTCCACATACTGTACTTAGAAACCTAAAGAATAGCATATTTTATCAGGGTAGATCTACAGAGAGCTCATTGTTTCTAAAGTAGATCTCCCAAAAGCTCCTGGGTTGCCTGCCGCTGGTCTAGATCATTCAGTAACAGACGCTTAAGAACATTGCTTACATTGCGCGGAAGGAGACACCAAGTGGGATCCTTGAGACAGAACGAAAACGGCAGTAGTGGTAGATTTGGACCTCCAGCTTAGCTGGTCGGGCACTAATATAGAAGGCGCAAGGAAGAAAAAAAAAGGAAAAGACATACTTGAAGAATAGACGTTGATAGGCCTCAAGAATAGAGGATAGACATTGACTGTAACAAGAGAGTGACAGATTGACGAGGACGACAAATTAAGAAGATACAGACCGGGATAAAGTATGACATGCAAGAAGGTCAACAACAAAATCCACAGAGAACACCAGAGACCGGAAGCTGGTCAAGTGGATGTCTTTGTTTCATATGTTTTCACAGCCGCACTTTTGTCTGCTGTTGACTGTCAAATTTATCAGTTTGTCTTCATTGTCTGCCGAACAAATACCAGAACGCTATGTACACGCCCTAACATTCGCCTGTACAGTGTTGAGATTTGTAGTTGTTTGCGAGAAGCCCTTTGTTACATGTTCAGCAATCGCAACTGTGTTGCACTTTGTCATCTCTAGGTACTTGGTTTGCACGTGGTCTCACGGAACGTGCTAGCGTGGTCGTGATTAGTGCAAACATCGGAAATGAGCAACTGAAGTTTTTCCTGCTGTTCTGTTTACACATACAGGGCAACAAAAACTGAATAAACAATCGATATTTTGATTCAGTCAGGTCTGTCATTTTGTATGGCTCCCAAACATGGAGAACAACAACAGTAACAACAAGAACGATACATTCTGTCCTAAATGGGTGCTGGCACAGCATAGAAAGGGAGCATTGTATGACAGAATCACTAATGTGAAACTAAGATCTTGAATAGGGCACATATTAAGAAAAATGGTTGATAGCGTTACAAGGCAGCCCCTGTTCTGGAATCACCAGGGTAAGAGAAGTATAGGGAGACAAAAACACATTGAGAAGAGAGCCCGAGAGAGATATGCAAGGGATAAAGACGACACGGAAATACTTGGATGGAGGGCACAGGGAAGGGAGGGCTTGGCGTAGTTTTGTTTTTTAAGAACAAATGCTCTACGGGTTGCTTACAAGCATGGCTGATTACACTGGTATACACACATTTTGGTGCCTTAAATTTTATAGCTGTTCTTGGGTAATTTTGGGTTGCTGATTCCAAAAATGTAATCAGATTTTTTCTATCAGCTCTAGTTTTTGAGATAACTAAGAATGACCATATTAGTAGGGCAATTGTTATGTACAATCCTAGAGTTAGGTGCTATCAGTGGCATTTTGACTTTAGTCTGCATTCATATTATATGTAATTACTGTGCATATACGTATTACCAAAAATGTAATAAAACTTTATCACTAGCACTTGTTTAGTCAACACGCAAAAAGGATCTTTTCGAGGACTTCCTGGAATGTGATATGCCCGGACAGTCACGCTTAAGGGTCCAACAGTAATCTGCCATCATGTGGGCATCCCAAAGTCCCTGGTATCTCTCTTCCATTGTTTTTATATCTTGGTGAAATCTTTCACCTTGCTCCTCACTAAAGTCGCCAAGATTCTCCGGAAATAAATGTAAATGGTTATGGAGGTAGTGCAATTTTATGCTCAAGTTCACAAAAACTCGACAGCATGTTTCCAACTAATACAGAATAATTGTCTGCTTTAAAGTTACCCAGAAAGTTTTGCACAACTAAAAGAAATGATGGCCAGGCTGTGGACTCTGTTTTGTTCATGGAATCAATAAAATTTGGATCGTTTATTAACTTTCTAATTTGAGGTCCATCAAAAATGCCAGCTTTAAGTTTGTCTATGCTCAATTCTGGAAACTTTCTGCATAAGTAATTAAAACTGGTACCATCTTTGTTCAGTGCCGTAACAAATTGCTTCATCAAGCCAAGCTTTGTATGTAATGGTGGCAGTAGAACTCTTTTTCGATCAGTGAGAGGCTTATTGACAATATTTTTTTCTCCAACTTTAAATTCATCCCTCAACGGCCACTGTTTCTTTGTCCAGTGCATATCTTTTGCCCTGCTATACCACAAACATATAAAGCATGGATATTTGGTGAATCCCATTTGCTGGTCAAGCAAGAAGTTCATCATTTTAAGATCTACACAAACCATCCAGTTATGTTCTAAATACTTCAATTTTTCCAGAACTGTGCTTATTGTAGCATACTCCTCCTTCATTATAGTAGAATGAGCAATTGGAATTGAGCCATATTTGTTACCATTGTGTAAGAGAACACCCTTCAAACTTCTTTTAGAGCTGTCAATGAAAAGTCGCCACTCATCTGGTGTATAACTTACACCCTTTTTGTTAACAAGACCTCCTACATTAGTACAAAACACAAGGTTGTTTTCTTTACAAAAGAATGGAATAAAACCTTGCTCTCTGCTGCGATAAAATGTAACCTTTGTTTCAGCAGTCAGTAATTTTTTTTCTTTCAATCTTGAAGCCATAAGTTCTGAAGATTCCTTGGAGAGATATAGATCTCGGATTAGATCATTTAGTTCAAGCTGGTCGAAGCGTTGAGCATCTGAAAAATCATCTTCGAAATCACTATCACTGTCACTTGTCGTTCCACATGCCACTGCTGTCTCATCTTCTAGCAGGGAATCCGAAATATGACTGAAAGTTGGAATTGGTATGTCATCTCCGTGTGGAACAGGTCGCCTAGCAGAATCTAAATCTGGATATTTCCACTTTTTGTGATTTTTTTCCATTAATTCCCTTAATATTCACAACACAGAAATAACAGTCATCATAGTGGTTCTTGGGCTCTCTCCAAAACCATTGGAATTCCAAATTTTAAACATTTTCTTTTCCCACAAGTCCACTGTCGCAGGTGTTCAACACATGTTTTGCAAACAATATGAAGAGCCCAAGACTTGTCCTGGTCACCTAGTTTTACTTTAAAGTAAGCAAAGTATGCCTTTTCCACAAAAACAGTAATATGCTTCCTATGTTCTTCTTTGAAAGTGTACTCTCCACAAATATAACAAAATAAATGCGGTGAAAGAAAACATGCTCTTCTTGAAGATGATGCCATTCTCTGTTAGAAGTGTAATAAAATAAGTAGCATACTAACATGCATGCAGTGGCTTAAAATCTAAAAAAGGCAATTCTGAGAAGATTCTTGGAAAACTGAAACTGAGAGTAAACAAGCAGTTTTCTTTTGTAAAGGACTAGACAGCAATAGTTTTTTTTACGTAGCCTTATATAGAAAATATTGTAATAATACAAAAATGTCTGTATCTCAAAAACTAGAGCTGCTACAGACAAGTAAATGTGATATTTGGATTGAGCAGGCCTCATTTATGTACAATCAAGAGTAAAATGTTTGGCACCCAAAAAAAAAAAATTTTTTTTTTTTTTTGGGTAGGGCTGTGTTATTGTTATTTTGATTCATATTTGTTGCAGGCATAACAACAGTTTTTCTGTCGCAGAAAACCAAGCGTAACAACTGAGATCATCTAAGCTGTCATGAACTTTTTATTCTCCTGCCCCTTCTATGAGGTAATATATTTTCGCTCGTGTTTTCTGAGCCCCCCAGCTGAAGGTCATTCAGCAAAATCGTAATCTAAAAGTTCTGGTTATGTATTGAGAACAATATGAATCATTCGGGTGCAGACATACACTTCACTCAATAGTGATTAATCCAACTATAGCTTTACAGTTACAGATAAACAGGTTTAATAATCACTTATATTTTAACAATGTAAAATAAAGTTGCTTATAAAAAAAGAGCGACATTTCTCATCGGATGATGTTAAATTTTGGTGGATGAAAAATGTTGTAATGTCCATTGGTTGCGCTATTATAGTACTTAGCTTACGATGTGGGGTCGGTTGGCGTTTGCTTCAGATGCTGTTGGTTCTCACGGGTGCCTTGGACTGTACTTCTCTGCAGTACTCAAGTCTGGTGGCTGTAGCACGTCTGATGCATTAAAGCTGAAGTATCTGCAAGGTTTGTCAAGCGTCTCCAAGACCCGTCTGATGCTGATGTCTAGCATCGACTACTGGCAACTGGTACCACAAACTCTAGTTTTTTTCGGGCGAGCACAGAATTTTTGCACAGGAAACGTCCGAATATTGTCGAGCAACTGTTTAAGATGCCGCAGCTTTCAGGTGTGTTAGGTGTCTAATTGGGTGGACTTAAAGTTGAGTCCTAGAACTTAGGGCACAAAGTGATGTTTCTGGGGTCTTGTCGTAATTTTTACAAGATAGGTATAGGGATTTATTTGGTCCCGTCTGAGTAGAGCAGAATAGTGGGGTAGATGAGAAAGAAAGGTGTTAGAATAGATTCCACGAGTGAAATAGATTAAGGTGAAGATACTTCTCTGGAATGAGTGGTTTCTCTAGACCAGCCTATCTATACGACTATCTTTAGAAGAAGACGATCTATCACACTTCCCTATAATTTGAATTATGAGTTATCTACACACTCACACAAGTCAGGTGACAACAAGACACCCAAACGTGAAAAAACTGGATAATTGGGTATGGGGCTGACCGACAAGATAAAATTAAGTTTTGTTTAGTTTATTATCACTTAAACTTCTCACAACATCAAACATATAGAAATCAATATAAATCAAGTTTTACAGACATGAAAATAACCCCATAAGTCCCTCCCCTCTGTTGAGAAAAGATCCCGCAAGAAGTAAATAACCCAAAAGGTCAAAGATTAACACTAAGGTATAGAATAGACAGTATAGTAAGAACAAAGTTTCTACTTAAGCTATCCAATAAAATAAATCAGGTTAGCGAACTAAAAATAGAAGTGGGTTCAATGATTATAACAACAGGAAATATTCACTCCTCTTTCTCGCACTCTGTCAATCTGTGGCCACATACAATCTCGCTTACCTACTAGTGATGTTTGTATCCATTGAAAACATACAATAATCCCTGAGCATATACTGTCAGCTGGGGTTGCCAAAGATAGCCCCAGTCCGCCTAATATCGAGTAATAATTACAAGGTGGACGCCAACTTTGGTGTCTTAATGTTCCCTGGATGAAATCGCTGTCACCACAAATAGTTACTGAGCAAGACGTGCTCTGGACGTTCACTGTTGGAAAAGAGGATAAATTAATTCCCGTAGTGCTAAGCATCTGGTTGCAAAGCTAAATGTTATCATATGTAACACTGATGATGATGTTAGTAAATCCTATCGGCTGACTCCTTGAGATGAGTACCGATTATGAAACAGTGTATACTCCTGGATAAAATCACTTGGGTAAACAACTGTCAATAGTCATGAAAAATGTTATATATATTACCACAGCGGGCTGATAAAATTGAATCGAAAAATCTGGGTATATTGGTATGTCCCTTTACTCACATTTACAGTTAAGAATGTTAGTGTCTCGCCCTGGCAATTCCTGTTCACACCGGTACGGGGACGAACGCCAAGGAAAACGACAACTATTATTCCTTCAGTAATTTAGTCAAAGATCACAATAGAGAACAAACCGCTAGCCGCTGGTTTTGACCAAGCCACAATCAGAAATTTAAATCCCCACGGGACAATTTAACACATTTAGCTAATAAAATGGTTCCTAGTCTGCCGTGCTTAGATTAATCCAAAATTTCTGATAGACTGATGACTGACTAGGAGAGAAGGCAATATATATACTGATTTAGTGCAATATCGCTAACATGTGAAAATTCACACCTACGGCCGTATCAGGGGAATCATCGAGCTAAACTTCTAAGATAAATTATTCTACTGTTCGCTCACTCGCTATGCCGAACGACATCAAAGACATCCCTAGCGAACGGGTTTTCTTAGATTATCTCCGCCTGCCGTAGATCAAATACTTAGTTAAGTCCCCGACTTGGACATCAAACAGTTACCCGGCCAATTTTACCGCTCGCGTGATAATTCAGATAAGCGAATCATGCTCTCGCTGACTGTTATCTAGCCTGTACGAACGTAGGTAAACAACTTGTCAGCGCATGTAAACAGAAAAAAATAGACGTGGCTTCAAAATATGCGTTGCAAAACATAAATACTAATGAGGAAACGAGGTAATCGGATTTTCCGTGGATATATTTACATTTCCACGTCACAGGTCTCTCTTTTCTAATCTTAAAATTCACGCTCAGACCTATGGCCTGTCCTATATTTGGGTCCTAATATTCCGTGTTCCTGGCTTGTTATGATTTTTTTCTTGACGCAATTGGAAGTCAATGAAGTAGTCCTACAACGCTGTCGAATATAAGCGAAATTTTCGCCTACACACCCAGGTTGCTTCTTGGAGGAGAAGTCCAATTAGGAGCAGTCTATCTTAGCATCTCAAACGCCAAACCAATTACGAGTAAGTGTTGATTTTAGTAGATATCCACCCACTTCCCTCATACAGAACATTACTACATGACGACATAAGATATTGCCCTGTACGTGTGATTTTCAAACTCCATAACCATATAAGATCTTGCTTCTTCCGTTTCGCCTGCCACGTTTACAAACTCATTACTTTACAAATCTAACATTATAATCTCCTCCAAGATGTTGCTTTCTTGTAGTTGATTATCTATCACAACAAATCCCATTTGCCAGAAGTATTACATTACTTTC
Source organism: Oreohelix idahoensis (assembly GCA_024509875.1). Classification (NCBI taxonomy): domain Eukaryota; kingdom Metazoa; phylum Mollusca; class Gastropoda; order Stylommatophora; family Oreohelicidae; genus Oreohelix; species Oreohelix idahoensis. Next base: position 104,856 of record JAMPIV010012342.1, on the reverse strand, counting down.
CATATCGTAATCTTTAATAAGATTGTTATCCTCCTTAAATATCTCGGAGCTATTATAGACCAAAAGGGAGGCATCAAAGAGATGGCCACTCGAAAAGCAGCAGCTGGGAGACTTTTTCAGGCCATAAATCGAGGATTCCTCAGCAAGAGAGAGGTTGGTAAGAAAACGAAGATGGCTGTATACCGCTCCAACCATGTCCCAGTCTTGACATATGGATGCGAGTCACGGGCAATGACTACAACCCACAAAAGCCAGATCCAAACCTCAGAAATGAGGTATCTGAGGAAGGTGGTTGAAGTAACAAGAGACATGGTCCGCAACCAGACGATACGTCAAGGCCTAAAATCCCACCCCCTACACACCCAAGTAGAACAGTCCCAACTAAGATGGTTTGGCCATGTCTGCAGAATGGGAGAAGATCTGCTACCACGACAAGCATGTGAAAAAAAGAGCTATGGATCCAGACCCACGACCCAGAGTCCGATAGGAGGACAACATTAGACAATCTTTGAAGGACCGAGGACTAGAATGGAACCAGGCCAGAAGGAAGACAGCCGATAAGATAGTCTGGCGCTCTCTCTTCCAAACCTCTACACCTCACGGTAAAAGGGGAACGACTAAGTAAGTAAGTTATCCTCCTACATCCCAGTGAGATCGACCGTGTATTTTGGCACGTCACGTTTGCAAACTAGCACCTTATCATGCGGCAAAATGGTTGTATCTTCTCAGACAAAAAGCCTGGATTAACAATAGGAATGTCGCTCATTGTAAACTCTTATTCCGTCAGGAGGTGGCGATAAGCGAAAATTCAATGTGGCAAGTTCGCTTCTTCGCTAAGTGTCGCCGATAACAAAGGAGAAAACAACCAGGAAAGAGGTGTGGATGAGAGTTGTGACAAGATGCAATAAGAAGAACGATGAAAGCGGAAACAACGAATACTGGAAGAATTAACACGTAACAGGAATAGCATAGTAATAATACCGGAGATGAGTGAAGACCAGAAAAAGAGAACGAACGTATTTCGGGACAGTGAAACAATACAACATAATAGTATTTACGATGTGTACTGTATGACTGAAACAATACAACACAATATTAAATGCAGTGTGCACTTTATGAGTGTAGCAAGACAACACAGTAGTAAATGCAATGCTTACTATATGAGTGAAACAATACAAGAGAATTAGGGGAGGCCGTCTTAAATTGTTTCGACCTTTTGCCATCTTCACGCTGGGGGGTCCTTCGGGTCATGACTCCCAGGTGTTATCCTTATGAAGAACAAAGATAATTTGTTACATTTTGAACGCGCATCTCATTATCGTCATTTCATTTTTCGCTCCCTGCGGAGCATGAAGTCACCAATGCAGCCGGTCTCCTTGCAGGAAGCCTGCATTTAAAAAAAATTGATATGTTCTTGTAGTTCTCTGAGGAAACAAGGACAGAACAAGACCGCTACTCCCTCAGTCATGTCGTAAGAGGGAACTACTATAAGGTTGTATGGTAAAAGGTAAAGGTAGGGGAGTGAAGTGTTAGAGACTTAAACACTAGGTCCAGCATCGAGAGGTAGAGGGACCAGTTCCCTTCCTCGCTAACTTTTCCTTCCGTAACTCACGAGCAGAGTCAGGTGCCAGTTTACAGCTGGGTAGGCTGGAGCGTGACGCCACCTAATGTCGAACCCTGCACCTTTGCCGTAAGAGACCAGCGCTGTAACCACTCTGTCAATCTGACGCTCATGAAGTTGTTCATGGTGCTGTAACTCTCATCACGTAAAACAAATTGCTACATATACCGCCGCTAACAGAGCATATGAATGCTTTGATGCAGGTTTCTTGCAAGGGGGAACCTGCGACAGTGGTGACGTCATACTCTATAATTAGTGTGGAGGGAAATTAATGAACGCTCATTTCCTAACTCTGCTAGTTGTATCCGTGAATTTTTTTGAAAGATAGACAGAAAGAAAAGAAAGAAGGAGAGTTTATTGTGAGAGTGTGTAAAACGAATGCGGATAATTTTAGCCACAAGCACTTCAGACAAGTGAATTGACGGCGCTGGACAGATAGCGCCCACTTAGACAGCAAGAGAGAATAGTGCGAGGGGCAGCCTGTGTATGAGAGTCGGAGTGTTAATGTGCGGTGTCTGTGATGCTGTGTGTGTGTATATGTGTGAGGCAAAGGGAGGTCACGTGGCCTGAAGTAGGCGCCTGTAAAGAGCCAGCGATGACATCAACTAGTAAAACCTCATTAAACCAAGAGAAAACAGGAAATGACGTTTCGAGAGCGGCTATATTTTTTTTTTTTTAAGATTGATTGCAAGTTGTGATAAAATATTTATCTGGTAGGAAAAGCGCACACTCAAATGTCAGTCAGCCCTTTTGCTCCCAATGAGAGCTACCACCACAGCTGACCACGTTGCCGGAAGTCTACACGAAGCATTCACATTCTCTTGCAGCGAAACGTTTTGTAGCTGTTTGTCTTTACATAATGAGGTTAACAACCTCATGCGCAGCCTCATATTAGTCGCCTTCTACGACATGCAGGAGGGAGCAGTGGGTATATTCTGCCGTTTAGTCTTAACAGACTCGGGGGGAGACTACACGAAACAATTTGCCCATTAAAGAATTTTATCAAGTGTACACATACACACACAGGAAAAGAATCAGTTTTGTCTCCAGGCCCGGGACCTCAAGACGCAGCAATAGAGACCGCAGTCAGCGACTCATAGCTTGACTGCCTGCGTCAGGACCAGCGAACCAGAGCTGGTCAAGACCGAACTCCACCTCCACGTGGTGGTCCTGGAAACAGTCTGCAGCTGTGCAGTCTGGCTGAGCGAGTGTGGATCGAAATGGGAAGGCAAACCCGGTCCTAAAAAATGCCGTGCAGAAGTCGGATGTGTCGACCGAAAGGTGCAGATATCACAGCTTAGGCGTAAACAGACACAACGCAACCACCGTCCTTTTCAGGACGAACGAAGAAGAAGAAGAAGAAGTCTGCAGGCCCAGGACCTTTAAAGCCCTTTTTGAACTCCCTCGTATTTTGGAATTAGCTGGGAAAGGGTGTGTTGTAGATCTGTTTAGAAATAACGTGCTAATGAAGAAGTAGACCGTTCGCACTTCTTTCGCTGGGACAGTTCGTCATCCTCATTTTCCCATTTTATCTGAGAATTAAAACTTCCAAGCGACCAAAACCTAACATTAGCGTTACGGGGCAGTACTTGTAATTTAATCTGGGGGGAGGGGTGGAGGGAGACAGAAATCTCTCTCCCTCTCTCTCTCTCTCTCTCTCTCTCTCTCTATATATCCATATATATCTATATATATATATATATATATATATATATATATATATATATATATATATATATATATGTGTGTGTGTGTGTGTGTGTGTATGTGTGTGTGTCTCTCTTTATCACAAAAGTTGAGTTAGATGACTAGAGAAATGAAGAGTAGATTGTTAGACGAACCATTATCCCTAGGTCTGAGCACTTTCAGAATAAAATTCATGCTCTCTCTCTCTTTCTATCTCTCTCAACCTCAGTCCCCATTCATACAATCATAGACTTTTTGAATACTTTCTGAATTCTGATTACATGCCCCCCCTAATCGGATTATCTTTTCTTATAACGTCAACTGTAGGTTCTAATGACGATGTTTGTACTTTTCAACACATGTTATGTCATGCTTATAAGTAATTAATGTTAATATGAGTGTGCTTTATTATTATTTTACTTTACGTTGAATTTCTTGAAATTGATATGTAACATGCATATGAGAATAAATGAACTCAGTATGAAAGGTGAGCGAAAGGAAGGGCAGAATGTTAGACGGGCCCGTGTGCCCAATTCACAACCCTTTGAAAATAAAGTTCGTTCGTTCGTTCGTTCTCTCTCTCGCTCTGTGTGTGTGTGTCATAGTTTACTCTACCCCCTCCCACTCCGCGCTTGTCCATCAGCATTGTTGCTCTTGTGCAAGCTTTTTTTTTTATGTAAAACTTTTGCCTCGTTTTGGCGAGGCGCGTCCCGTTCAACCTAGTCGGTTATATTAGGGCGCATGTCCAAATATAAAAGACCCTTAGGTGTGGGTTATTAATTGTGCAAGCTGATTTAGAGTCCGTCTTTATATAATAGTTCAAACAGGGAATTATATAACTTGCCCACTACGTCATATTCACCTTGACAGCTACAGCTGAAGAAGCGCCGACAGCCGTCTCGACACCTCCTCTTAGGAGAGCAGCAGTCGCAGCCTCGGCCCTGGATCCTGAAGTGACGACCCCGGAGACGCCTGTCCCAGACTACGAGGAAGATGGATCTAATACAGCTCGACGGCGGAGATCCCTTACTTTTGTGAACAATTTCCAAAATATCATATTTAACATTCGTACCATAGGTACCACCATTATTTGCTCATATTTAACATTCGTACCATAGGTACTACCATTATTTGCTCAAAGTTAACACGTACCATAGGTACCACCATTATTTGCTCATATTTAGCATTCGTACCATAGGTATCACTATTATTTGCTCATATTTAATATTCGTACCATAGGTACCACCATTATTTGCTCATATTTAACATAGGTACCACCATTATTTGCTCATATTTAGCATTCGTACCATAGGTACCACCATTATTTGCTCAAATTTAACATTCGTACCATAGGTACCACCATTATTTGCTCAAATTTAACATTCGTACCATAGGTACCACCCATTATTTCCTCATATTTAACATTTATACTATAGGTATCACCATTATTTGCTGACGTTTGTACTGTTGCCTTGCACTAACTGCTGTAATGAGCACAGCTGACTGGTTTTCTCATATCTTTGTCTTAAAACTTCTTAAGCTTCATAATTTAATAGTACATTTCTGCAAGCAGGCAGAACTGTCCAGGGCTCGCCAGCTCGGCTTTCAGGCTATCAGTGGTTTTGTTATTTAAATGATTGTTATTGCTGCCTTGCATAATGAAATTTTCTGGGCTAATAATTTACCACAGAGTATCTCTTTATATACTGTCTTACTGAAACATTTGTAACCAACAGTGAAAAAAAATCCCGTCAGATTTTGGAGAAAATACGGAAAAGGTGTGCATTGCACTGCGAAATTTAAATTGAACACCCATTAAAAGAATGCAACATGTACGCAATCTTTTCGGTGTGCATTTTCAGGGAAATACAGAAACGGCGCTCATTGTACCGCGTAAGCTCAATTGAAAACCCATTAAAAGAGCACGCAGGCCTTTCAACTTTTTTGTCGTGTTGCATTGTCCGTTGCACTTAAGCCGTGATACGTTTGACTAAAAAGACCAAATCAAGTTTAACAATGAACAGGAAAGGAATAAAATGACCACAAGATAATTCGTGCTGTCATTAGGACATGTAACCTAAAGAGCACAAGATAATAATGTATCTCTCCCCCCCCTTTCTCTCTCTCTCTCTCTCTCTCTCTCTCTCGTTCTCTCCGTCATGTTTTGGCGGGTTACTTCCTAGTAGGCTTAAAATGTCTTTGGAACCTTCCTGTTCAAGAAATGACATCTGCATCGCTCAGTTACAAGAAGAAATGTCAGTAACAGTAGACAGTGGGAGAAGATACTGGCACTAAACCACGTGTCAACATGCTGATAGACACTTTTGTAGTTGTCAGTAACAAGAGGAGAAATCAGTAACAACAGGTAGTGGCAGAAAATGTTGGCCCTTTGTCACGAGTTCAGTATAATGCAAGAAACATTTGTAGCTAGCAGTAACGAGATATTTTTTTTTTTTAAATCGATAACAGGAGACAATGGAAGAAACGTTGGAACTAAGCCTTGGGTGCTGTTTTAATTTGGGGGGGTGGAAGGAAGGAATGTGTAGTTCTCAGTAACGAGTGGAGAAATCAGTAACAACAGACAATGGGAGAAGATTTTGGAAATAAGTCATGGGTGCTGTACGCAGCATGAAAAGAATCAAACAGTGTGTTTAAAGGGAAACAGACAAACGAACTTGTGTGCTCGATCATAGGAAAACCAAGACAATGATCGAGAGAGTGGTGGAAGCTTTAAGAGGCCACATAGAGCTCTGATGAATACCATACTTGATTTTTTTCATAGCTTAAACTGATATAAATGCAACTGTGCACACAGGAAGAAATAAGATAGCATTTTACGCACTGTGCTTACTGATTCGTAACAGAGACTTCTTTCAGCAGAACTGTTACTAGCACAAAGTGTTAGTGTCCTTAAATAGTTAAGTGTTCATATTCTAGTCACTAGCGAAGGTCTGAACTCCGGTAATTTACAGCTTGTAGGCGTTTCATATGGCCATCTGGGTGACTTCACGTGTTAAAACAGTTTCTTCTTCCGTGTTCGTCCTGAAAAGGACGTTGGTTGCGTAAAACAGTTTGAAATCGTTAGGTGTGGCCTTAAATGGAGTTGGCGAGCCTTTTTCTGCCTTAACGTTTGCTCTTATAACCACATTTTATATCTGCACTTTATGCTGAATATATAAGTTCATTAGCTGACCCTAGATTGTAGATGTAGTTGTAACAGAGAAGTTGTGAATTATGTTTTATGGTCGTAGCTCTATTTTCTTGTGTCGAGTTAGTAGGACTCGGCCTGTTTACACACACTTTTCAAAATGTTGGATTTGTTTCTTATACAATCACTGCTTATATGTAATGCGTGAAGTATTTTTGTACATTGATTATCATATTTAGCAGCTTAGATTTTCAGATGGAAAATGCATATGTTAGATTAGAATACAACTTTTTGCAACAGTTGAGGCCTAGATATAATCTGTGATAAAGGTAAAGGTAAAGGATCCCGTTACACGCCCATTGAGGCATATTGGGAATATGGTGTTAGGCCCATATTTTCTTGACCATCGGCCCACTAGAGGTGATGTGGTCAGCATCACGCCGGCTTTCTTAACTTTCCCAGAGTTGCTCTGGTACCAATTCATGAGGCTGGGTCGACCCCGGAGCAGTTTGCGGTCTAAAAAAAATCCCACCTCAACTGGGGATCGAACCGTGGACCACTGAGCTAGGACGCCAGTGCACTAACCCCTGAGCTACCGCGGCTCCCAATCTGTGATAAGCTTGTCAGAAAATATGGAAGATCTTGTATCAGTAACCAAGCGAGAAACTTGCAGAACCATTTTAAAAAAAAAAAAAGTTTTGGCGAGGCACTGACCCTTCTCCCTAGCTAGACACAGGGATTATATTAGGGCGCATGTCCTAATGTAAAAGACCTTGAGGTCTGTTTTACGTTTTATTGCGGAAACGGCATCTGCATGCTTACTTACTCACTTAGTCGTTCCTCTTCTACCGTGAGGTGTAGAGGTTTGGAAGAGAGAGCGCCATACTATCCAATAGTTGTCTTCTTCCTGGCCTGGTTCCATTCTGGTCTACGGTCCTTCAGAACTACAAATTATTATTATTCTCACTGTTTTTTTCCTTTCCTTTTTATTCGTTTCAAATAAAGCAAGGGGCCACTACTGCGGCGAGTGCTGCAGGAAGCCTGCATCAAAACATTCATATGCTCTAACAGAGGTGGGTTCTCTAGCAACTTTGTTTTACATGGCGAGGTTACTTAGCCCCATGCACAATTTTTGTATTAGTTTTCTTTTACGATATGTCTGATGGAGCATTGGTTCTAGTATATCTTAATATACAAATTACGGGATATGAAAGGTCTTGTACCTTATTATTAAAAGTGAATTACTTGTATAACATGTAAAGATAATGCTCAGCTTAAAAAAAAAAAAAAAAAAATTACAGTAATACAGCATTCGACGTATCAGGCAAACAAGACTTCATCAGGATAGAACAGCATAAGAGCGATCTAAATGTTAAACACATAAAGAAATATATCATGCGGATGAAATTAGCTTAGCTGCATTAATACGATGTTATTTTTTTAATTACCCCATTCAAAAGAAATCAAGTCCAACTCAGAAATGGGAACCTTCAGCTCGATTGTCAGGGATGTCCTGTTGTGTGCCGCTGAAACAAGGGGAAAACAAAGGACAGCCTGGAAAGGTACAGACTTTCATAAATGGACGCTTGCTTGGAATGGAAGGTTTGAAATAGTATGTCGGGATCAACAACGTGGCACTGATGGGAAGAACCAGACAAATGCCAGTGGAACAAGATCTGAGGAAATTACACTGGCGTTGGGAGAGGCATACATTGAGAAACCCACTTGATGACATTGCTGGGCGGTTCTTGTTCTGGAATCTTCGGAGTGAGAACAATGAGAGTGAGACCAGAGAGCTTATGGAGAAAATAATCAGACGTGGAAATCGTTATCATCAAGAAATATTCACTCATTCACTTTAATGATAAAACGAGTCAGTAAATCGTTATTGGATCGTTATTGTTTTAAACATAGAAGTGTTTGAGATGTCACGCACAAACTCTCAGACCTTCCGCCCTTTATTCGTTATCTCTTGCATCTAACCTCATTGCCATATTTGCATTCGCGGAGAATAAGTCAAGGACATTATTAACAATGACGCACTATGTTGAACAAAAAAGATATGTATCCTACACGTTTCCATAACCGTCTGTGAAAACCTTCATAATGTCCTATTTTGGACAAATCCCCAGTTAAGCTAGGGTTCTGATTTGACGTTTCACTGACATGCATTATTCCTGCCATCTGAAACATTTGAATCCGAATTTGGGTTGTTTTTTTTTAACGTTTATCTAAACAGCCCCGCCTGCTATAAATCATATGCAGCTGTATATACCAACACGGGCACAGTTGTAATGCATTTATCTATCTTACAGTTAAAGGGAAGTAATAGTGTCTGAAAATCCACAGAAAAAGGAATCCATGAGAGAAAATGCGACAAATAATAGCAACATTTGGAGAAACATCTATATAAGATGTACACTGATTCATACATTTCTTTACAGCAGCATAGACAGTGCTTGACATGTGTAGTACCCATAGCCTGAAAGGGGGGCAATAAATAGTAGCACTGTAACCTACTATGTATGCTGTAAAAAGCTCCTACACAGAATGGGCCTGGCAGCTCCACCCTATAGAAACTTTACGCCACGAAAACTTGTGCAAACAACATGAACAAGTCAAATAAAAGAAAATTAATCTCAGGCATTATAAGAGAGGCAGAGATAGACCAAAAACACACTGAGAAAGGAACTGGAGACAGAAGTGAAAATGCTGAGGAAGTCGTGAAAAGACTTGAGCTGATGGCACATGACAGGAAGACTTGGCACGTGTTTGTTGAAGGCCTAAGCTTGGTGAGCTAAAGGGTATTGAATGATTGATCCAAGACAGAAGATCCTCTGGTAAGAAGACATATTAAAGGAGTCTGAGTTGCTGGCTAACCTTTTTTCTTCTAGGAAAATCTCCAGATTAAAGAAGTAGAGCCAGACAGAATGGACTGCACAGACTGGAGTGTGATGATGATAAAGACGTTTTGTTAACTGAACAAATTTTGACAGACAAAACACATAAATTTTAAATACAGGCTGCTGCTAACTACATGGCAGAGTCAGGGATGATAGCATGTACAGATAAGGAAAAGGAGGGACAGATATATTTTAGACCTGCTATTACACTCCTCGGCTTTTCGTAAGAGGTGTTTGATATGAGGTTGTGCATAGGGCAGGCAGCCTCGTCATGTAAAATAAATTGCTATAGAAACACCACCTCTTTGGTGCAGGCTTCCTGCAAGGGGACCAACTGCCATAGAGGCTCCAAGCTTTAAAGGGAAGGGGAAATGATGATTATACTCCTCATTGTCATATTATGCCTTTATTTTGGGATTTGGGTCTGAGGCTTAGAATTTTCAAGCAACTTGAAAGATACTGAGACTTTTGTTTTCTGACAACTTTTATTGTGTCCCATTTAAAACATTGCTTGCCTTTTGTGTTCTGTGTAAAGCGATAACTTAATCAACTTAACAACGTAATTTTTATTTTGTGTTTCTGGCAGCTGACAATTTATGAACTTGCTTCTTTTTTTCTTAATTCTGATCTGTTGACCAAACACATTTGAGTTGAAAGGGTAGGGCTGTTTCTCATTGTGGCCCTTTTATTTTTGGTGCAGCTCTTCCATCAGCCATAACACGGTGGCTAACATGAAAATAAGGACTATATAGCGCAGAGGTCATAAAACAAATGTACAAACATGAATAATCTAACATCATTGATAAAGTGAAACTAAGAAGATGGAAATAATTAGGACTTGTATTATGTAAACATAGATATAATAGATAGACTCACATACCCTGAAGTAGAACTGTAAAAATGAGAAGATAGAAACAATTAGTGCTTGTATTATGCATACAAATAATTTGTGTTACTCATACTAAAATGGAGTCCTTAAAAAATTGAGAAGATAGGAAGTTTTTAGGACTTGTGTTATGCTGAAAAATGGGTAGCCTTGCACGCCTTGAAACATAGCCTTGAAGGAGAATAAGAGGGAAGAAACGATCCATATGGAAGAAACAGAACAGGGAAAAACCTAGATTGTACTGAACTGTCTAGCGTAAGACAAGTCCAAACATCAAAATTTGTCATTGCATGTGCTCTAGAAGGAGAAAATAGTTGACATTGATCTTCTGCACTTCATGTACACCAAATCTGATGCACTGATGAAGCAGAAATGTATGACGAAATAAAGTCAGCATTAATTGTAGTGAAAACGTAAGGAAGAGAGCCTAAAGAATATGCATTCATATGTTATTGTTTTTGTATGAAAAGATGATGCTAGCGATGGAGAGGACACACATGGAGGAGACCTAGGGACAGCATTACAAGGCAGTCCTTGTTCTGGAATCCCCAAGGTAAGAGAGGTAGCGGAAGACCATAGAACAAATGGAAAAGAGAACTCGAGACAGACATGAAAGGGATGAAGATAACATCAAAAGACTTTGAGCTGATGACACGGGACATGAAGTCTTGGCCTATGTTTGTTGAAGGCCTATCCTCCTTTGGGAGATGAATAATGATGATGTTATTGTTTTTAGTTTATATGTTGGTACTTAAGTTTGTTTTTCATTTTTTTTTTAATGTTAATCGGCTAATCAAAGCATGTAATTAGAGTTCTAATAAAGTAGACACTAGTTTGGCGTCATAATGCTTTAGCACAACTTCATATATTGCAAATAGAAACTGTTCTTTGGCCTTAGAGTGCTGAAGCATAACTGTGTTTTAGATATTGAGAATAGAAGTTGACATGGGGCCATGGTCTTAAATAGCTATAGAGCTCTTGTTCTTCAGATATTGTTAATGAGCATTTAAACAGTGCTTTGATATTGCCACATAGTGCAGCTGTTTTTGTAAGTATTGTTGATAGACCTTCTGACAATTTAAAAAATGGTAGAGGTAATCCCATAGCAGATACTTCTGTAGGGGAGCAAAGAGTCAGAGACTTCACCATACTAGGTCCAGCTTAATGAGGTAGGTGACCAGCTCCCTTCCTCATAACCTTTACCTTCCATAACTCAAGAGCAGAGTCAGGTACCCATTTATATCTGGGTAGACTGGAGAGTGTTGCTACTAGATTTTGAACCTGAAACCTGTGCCACAAGAGGCAAGCGCATTGACCACTCTCCCATTGGACGCCCGTTCATACAGAACTTTTGTGTAATATTTCTCTCTTGCGATGTTTTTTGTTTTTTCAGATATTGATAATGGACCAGACATTACTAATGTAGGATATTGCTTTACTGCAGCTGCTTTTTAGATATTGTTAATGAAAGTTCAGACAGTATTTCTGTTTAATATTGCTTTAGTGCAGTTGTTTTTCAGGTGCTGTTAATAAACCCACAGACAGTACTATTGTAGGATATTGCTTTACTGCAGCTGTTTTTTAGATATTGTTAACGAAAGTTCAGACAGTACTTCTGTTTAATATTGCTTTAGTGCAGTTGTTTTTTAAGGTATTATTAATAGAACCGCAGTCAATACTTTTGCAGGATATTACTTTACTTCAGCTGTTTTTCAAATATTGTTAATGGCCATTCAGAGAATACTTTTGTTTAATATTGCTTTAGGGCAGCTGTTTTTCAGGTATTAATAGACCTTCAAAGAATACCTCTGTTGAGTATTACTTTTATGCAACTGTTTTTCAGATATCGTTAAATAGACATATAGACAACACATTTTGTTTCACATTGCCTTTTAGATAGTGCAAATGAACTTGGAAACCATAATTTTGTTTCCTAGTGCTGTTATTTAGTTGTTACCAATTGTCAAGTGTTACTAACGGACTTTAAGGCAGTTCTTCTGTAGCAAGACAAATTTTGCATCATATGGCTTTTAGTACAGCTTATTATTTAGATATTGCTAATGGAAGTTGGGAGTTGTGTTAGTATTTCCAGATACCAGTTTCCTCTTGATTTGTATTTATTTAGTTAGAGTAGTTACTGAGTTAATATTTTTCAGCTTTTTGAGTAGTTACTGGGTTAATATTATGGTATGAAATGATTGATAATAAAGATAATGATCAGTACTGTTAAAAATAAAGCTCGCTTGTGAGCAGAAGTTAATATATTTTATATTTTTGAGTACGTGTATTTGACATTTCTACCAGTATTTACTGTTGAATTTCACAATACATATATATGGTAATGCCATTGTAATTATGTTATTAATGTTGTGTGTTTTTTGTTTTGTTAAATACATATTTATGAAGTCTTAAATTATCAGCTGGCAATATTTAAAAATCACATATGTAGAAATCTGTTCCCTGATATTTTTTCTTACTTTTTTTTTAGAGGGAGCCAGGGGTATGTTTAAATATGTTTGTTGCATCATGATACATAATGGATTTAAAAGTATTGTTACACTGTGACATCTGTACAGTTCTTGTTACCATCTGCCAGTCAAAAATCTTGTGTTAAGTATTCACACAGCTCTAACTTATCTTACTGTAGAGTTCCTTATCTATCCCTGGTCTTTCTGACAAGAATAAACTGTTCCTGGATTATTTATTTTTCCCCTTTAATTGCAAAAAGGGAGGGAAGTGTGCTTAAATATATTACCTACATCATGATAAATAATATACAGCATGTCCACAAAGTCTCTGTACAATTTAAAAAAATGTATAAGTGCAACCTTCTTGATGTGCTTCGAGTGACAAATAATGCCCATGTAAAAGTTTACTAAATTATGTGTAAACAACTTTTATAAGTTATCTCTTCATTTCTATTTTTAATCAATTATTTAAACTGTACGAGACTTTGTGGACACCTTATATAGTAGTGTTACACTGTGACATCTGTATAGTTCTATTTGCCCTCTGCCAGTCAAAAGCTTTGTGTAATATACTCACACAACTTTAATTCCTTATCTGTCTTAAGGTGCTCTGACAAGGGGGGAAAAAAACTATCATTTACTCAAATACAACACTTTTAACTGTTACATTGTGGGGTTATACTTTCTTTTTTTTTTTTTTTTTATACAGATGAACTTTACTCTTGCTTCCCTGAGCCTGACCCAGACTATATCAGTGATGAGGATAGTGGTGACCGTAGTGTCTCAGACTTCCCTCCCCCCCCTGTCCTTACAGCAGAAGAGCTGTCAGCTGCAGTGTCAGAGGCATATGACATGCATGTTAACAATGGTGTGGCAATGACATCAGATGATACATCTGCCAGTGGTAAAGACCCTCCTCTCATAAAACCAAAGCCTTTACAGAACCCATGTCTAGAGTCAAGGGAGAGGCAGGCACTGCATAGGGAACTTTTGATGAACTACAGAATGTAAGAATATTTTTAACCACTTTTATTTAAAATAAAAATCATATTGTATATTTGTCATGTTTCAAATATTTGATGCTAAAAATGTCTATGTTTCACTCATTGCAGAGGGCTGAGACTTTGCATACCAGGGCTGTGGAGTCATAGAGTCGGTCATTTGTTAGTGGAGCCGGAGTCTGTAAAAAATTTCCCGACTCTGAATTTTACAAGACTTAAGTCAAGGCAGATCCACGTTTGATCCATGCAGAGAAAAGGGGGCGCATAAAAAATTTGAAATAACATTTTAAAGTAGTAGAACTCCTAAAATCACTTTCATGTTAAACTACATCCGTTTTTACATAATGTAGAAAAATTTCATTTACTTTTGATCATAAAAAACGTTATTATCGCAATTGGAAATTTGTTGGCACATTTAGACAAAGTACACAAGAAATGAAAATAAAAGAAATACACTGTCAATTTTCCCGTCATTGTTAAAATGAAACTATTTTGACATACCACACTTATACATATAACTCCATATAAGTGCATAATTTTATGCCATATCACTAGTTAACAAAATTGTAATCGGAGTCGGACTTCTAAAATTTCCTCGGACTTCTAAAATTTCCCCGAGTCGGAGTCTGGCCGACTCCATAACCTTGTTGCATGCATCTTTTTACCCCTGACCTGTATGCTCCTGAAGGTCATCAACAAATTTGTGCTTAGTCCTCCTTTAGCTTTCCATGTCTTTCTTATCATGTTCATTTTTGTGTCCAGTTCTCTTCTTTGTGTGTTTCTTGGTCTGCCAGTGCTTCTCTCACCTTGAGGATTCCAGAACAAGGACTGCCTTTCATACTATCAACAGATTTCCTCAATGTGTGTCCTACTTATCGCCAGCATCTTCTTCTCTAGCTACCTTTTTTTGCTACATCTTTAAGCTTTGACCAGCATTGACACAGCCAATTTTTTGTAATGAAACGTAAAATGAGGTGAACATAACTCTATTAATGTAAGGGTTTTGAAGTAAGGGAAATAATGAACTGTGAGTATAGATTTTGTTTCATATTTCAAGGGGTAGGTGTTGGATGGTGAATGGTGATGTTCCAATTAAATTAATAGGTTACTTAAAACAACTAGGTCAGTGAGTTCTTTATTTTTAAAAACAGGCTGTAGTAGTAGTGACCAACTTTCTTGTGAACTCTACTTACATGTTTAAGCTTATCAAAGTGTATTGTATTCAAACATGAATTTTACTAGGGAGAATTGACAACTGCTCTGAACAACTAATATTTAGTTATGATTTCAAAATCATCAAAGAAGTGAAGGGGAAAAAAACAGTTTTTGGGAGCCACTTTTGTTATTGTTACAGAAATCACTGGGGAAAAAAAAAAGGGAAGAAAATAAATGTTCTATACATTCTGTTGCATACAATGAATATTATCAGTTAGTCTAATCAGTAATTTGTCACATTGTTCACAAACGTGCATTTTTAACTGCTTAAAATTACGTGTAGACTGTACTTATTTCAAATACTTAAAATTATAAAAACAGGCTTGATTTTATATATTCAATCTTTAGAGAGCCAATTGTTTCTAAAATAGATCTCAACATCTGCTTGGTTTGCTGCCGCTGAGGTAGATCACAGAGAACATGGGGAATAAAAATGGTAGCAGAGAAAATCAGAGCAGACAGAGAACATGGGGAATAAGAATGATAGCAGAGGAAATCAGAGCACATTTAAGATAAGAATGGTGTTAGAGAGCAAATCAGAGGGAACACGGGGGATAAGAATGGTAACAGAGGAACTCAGAGCAAACAAAGAGCATGGGGGATAAGAATGGTAGCAGAGGAAATCAGAGCACATTTAAGATAAGAATGGTGTTAGAGAGCAAATCAGAGGGAACACGGGGGATAAGAATGGTAACAGAGGAACTCAGAGCAAACAAAGAGCATGGGGGATAAGAATGGTAGCAGAGGAAATCAGAGCCAGCAGAGAACAGGGAGGGATAAGAATGGTAGCAAAGGAAATCAGAGCAACATGGAACATGGGGCGTCAGAGTGGTAGCAGAGGAAATCAGAGCAAACAGAGAACATGGGGATAAGAATGGCAGCAGAAGAAATAAGAGCAAACATAGAACATAGGGGGATAAGAATGGTAGCAGAAGGAATCAGAGCAACTCGTGGGCAGAGCTGAAGAAGACACAAGTTAAAAACATAAATTAATGTTAGGCTGAACACCAGTTCTATCTTCCACTAAGAAGGAAAAAGAATTGATCATTATTGTTATGAGTATCTGGCCTTCTTTCATATAGAAAACTGTGAATCGTTGCCAGAAATAAACCTGTTTCAGAATGCTGTATCTTTATAGGCTTTGTTAGCGGTGAGAATACATCTTACTGGGACAAAGAAAATTGCCTGTGTTGTGGCTACAAGAGCTTTGTGATGGACAAACGAGCAAAAACAGAAAGTAAAGAAAAGAGCTAAGTGAGAAACATGAAAAGTAAATGAAAATAATACATTTGGCGAGCATAGTCCAAATATCCTTTGTCCGAATAAGACTTTATTTTTTCTTTTAACCTACTGTTTCTTCTCTTCTTTGATCTTTAGCTGCCGACTGTCAAAGCAGTCAATGGCCAAACTGCTTCCACTTTGCTCGGTCGGTGGTAATCCTTCATGCAGTGCCCCAGCTCTGGTTTATTCTTTGCATCTCGGCCTCCACAGATCTCCACCAAGTTGTTTTTGGTTGGCTTCTCTTTCGCTTTCCTTCAGGGGTCCATAGCATAGCTGTTCTTGTGATGGCATTGGGGTCTTTTCTGAGGATGTGGCCAATCCAACTCCAGCATCTGCCAGCTATGGTGGTGTGCATGTCCTCTTGGTTGTTCCAAGTAAGCAGTTCTTGGTTAGTGATGGTATTTGGCCAAAAGATTCTGAGAATTTTCCTTAGGCAGATTATGTGGAACGAGGACAATTTAACATTTCCTTCTCTGTTACTCTCCAGCATTCCGCACCATAGAGAAGCACAGAAAGTACACAAACAAACAAACCTACTGTTTACCACCATCTTAATGCAGTCCTCCTCACTTTCTATGGTCTTGTTAGAAATAAATCTGTTGCAAATTGCTGTTTTAATTTGTCATGCAAGTATTGATAAGTGTTTTTTTTTTTTTTCATTAAAAAAAAAACACTTTAATTTTACATATTTCACTCTCTCAGAGGTAAAGATGTTTTACAAAAGCCAGAGCTAGACAAAGTTTTACGTGAGAGAAAAGAGAAAGAGAGAAAGAAGGAATGGGAAGAGCATAAATCCTCCAAGGAACGGACAAGTAAGCACCTGTGGAACAAGAGATAGAAGAAGAGCTGTGATGGAGGGAGACCTGTTGAAGGATTAGACATGGAGAAGAGAACTGGAGACAGGCATGAAGGGGATGAAGAAGACATGGAAAGACCTTGAGCGGATGGCACAGGACAGGAAGAGTTGGCATAAGTTTGTTTATGGCCTCTGCTCTTTGGGAGTTGAAAGCTGATGAGTGAACGAATGAATGAAATGGTAAGAATTAGAAGGCAGACTTGTTAATTGAAGTCGTGTTAAAATGAGAAAATTTATCATCAAGTGTCTATCTGTAAAGCATAAATGATTGTGACTTTTCACAGATGTCAATTCTTAATGTTCAGCATCAATTTTATTGTTGATTTCTTCCCAGTCCATAATGTTATGGCTATCAATTATCTTTTCTCTGTCTTCTTATACTTCTAATACCTTCCATTTTTTCCCCATGTTACAGATATTGTTGCAAATGTAAAACATAGGAGAGATGCCGTTACATGCCCATTGAGGCATATTGGGAATATGGTGTTAGACCCATATTTTGTTGACCATCGGCACACTAGGGGTGATGTGGTCAACATCACGCCGGCCACCTTAACCTTCCCAGAGTTGCTCTGGTAACCAATTCATGAGGCTGGGTCGACCCCAGAGCCGTTTGCAGTCTAAAAAATCCCACCTCAACTGGTGATTGAACTATGGACCACCAAGCTAGGAAGCCAGTGCGCCACCGCGGCTTCAAATGTAAAATATATGGAAATCAAAAGAAATCATCTCTGACACACAAGTCAGAACCTTCAAATCAGATAAATTCAAATACGTTATATCAGCCACACAACCTGGGTACTTATATATATAGAAAACAAAACTGTGACAGGTCGGGAGAAGAATGTCAAGTCAGTACGACTGTATGGCTATGAAACATGGAGAACAACAAAAACAACAGCCTATAAACTATAAACTCATAGATGAGTGCTTTCATAGAATGGAATGAAATGATAAGACGACGTCACCAGCATGGAACTGATAAGAACTAGACAAGTGGCAGCGGCACGGAGATAAAAAGACACTGGCTATCATTAGGATACCTGGAGGAAACTTATTGATAGCATTGCAAGGCATACCTTGCTCTAGAATCCCCAGGATTTAAAAAAACCTAAATAGACCAAAAAACACATTGCAAGGAGTACTAGAGACGGGAATGAAAATGAGGAGGAAGACTGTGGAAGGACCTCATTTCATGTATAACACAGGGGCTACAACTGCTTGCCACTAATTTCTATTTTTGGCAATCTTCTTTAACTCCCCATAAAATTCTGGATGCCTTGGCAACTGTATGTGTTTGAATGTTACTCTGTTTGTCTTTGCACTGCGTCCAGATGGAACTTTTTACCTGGAGGTCGCCACTTAGTTTTATTTATTTATTTCTTTGTTATGCAAAATACGTAGTTCCTGGGGGGTATCTGAAGAGAAACAGAAAGGATAGGACTACTGCACCCTTAGGCGTGTCGTACAAGGCGACTAAATATGAGGATGTGCGTGGGACTGGCAACCTCATCATGTAAAACAAATTGCCACAAGAACCATAGCTTGGCACAGACTTCCTGCAGCTTCATGCTCCGTAAGGAACGCAGAGAAAAATTATCATTTCAGTTCAGTGGTGCAGCATTAGCAGTAGGGCTTCACCCAAGAGCTGACGCTCAGTGACAGTGGATCAAAGTCAAGTGGTAGGGCTTAAGCAGTTTTGATTAGCCAGACTGAAATGTTGTAATGATACGTTTTATTCTGCTTCTCTTGATTTTTGTTTCGTTTTTGTTACTCTTTCTCATATTTTTTCTCTTGCACATACAGACATACCTGTACAGACCCACACACACATATATAATTTTGTTTAAGCCTGTGCTATGAGTAAAAAAAATTTCCTGCCTCGTTTTATTTATTTATTTTTTGTTTTTATTTTAAATTCCACCATTGTTTGTCCAGTTTTACAGTATTTTAACTTCTGCTAGTTCCCATTCATCTAGTCATATTCATCTATAATATTTTCTAAACTTTTTTAATGTCACAGGAGGAAGAGAAGAAAACAAAAGTGACAACGGAGGAGGCACAAGCCCCAGAGCTGACGCGAATGCATCGCAAGATTACACACAAAACATCAGGTGGTTCTGAACAAACCTAAGTGGATCTGCTTTGTTTAGCATGATATATAGCAGTGCTTGAATGATAATAAACATAATATGAATGAAGTTTGATGAAGATATTTTCTCCTCTTGAACTGAAACTGCCTCTTGCAGTCCTCTAGAGTTGTAAGCAAAATAATTGGGTCGTTACATGTGGGTCTTAAAGCCAAACTGTAGGTTGTATATATGTCAGTCGTCCAATAAGGCATTTATGTGAATTTTGGATTTTTTATAGTCATCTTAAAGTCATGTACAAAAATAAATTCAGGTATTAAAAGCAGGTTTGAGACATATGGTATACTTATATTTTCCTTTTATGCTCCATGAGGTGCATGTAGCCACCACTACATTTGAGTTCCTTTGCAGAAAGTGTATATTGATGGTTTTTTATGGCTAAAGGCTGATGGCTTTGAAAGAGCAAAAAAAACAAGTGGAACAAGAGGTGAAGAAGTTACACTGGTATTGGATAGGGCACACACTGAATAAACCAATTGAATTGATAGCATTGCAAGACAGTTCTTTAATCCCCAAGGTAAGAGAAATAGGACACCCAACAACACTTAGAGCACGGATTTTAAAATGATATATAATGGAAAAATAAGACATGGAAAGGACTTAAATGGATGGCACAGGACAGGAAGGCTTGGTATGACCTCGTTGAAAACAAATACTCCACAGAGAGGGGAAGGATGATGATGATGATGACCACATTATAGCTTCCGTGGATATCTGGCCACTCCTTGTCTTGCTGACCGTTTGGGACAACTGACCAAAAGGAGATCAAGTTATATGGATGCTAAAAAAATCTGTAACTGAAATGGCGTCACAACAGTTATGTTAATCTATTAATTCTAATGAATTAGTTCTTTGGTCAGATATTTTCAGTTGCAGCACTGCATGCACACTTTTTAAAATAACTTCTTTTTTTTTTAAACTATCAGCATAATACATGAACAGAAAAATGTTTGATTAAAACCTCTAAGCAACAAAAGAAACAATAAATTAACTTCACCAACAGAGGGTGATGATTCTCCCTCTCAAAATATGTGTAAGCTTGTGTTTCATTTTTTTCTTTCTTCTTAATTTGTTTGCCTGATATCGCATGGTCTTTCTTTGTGAATCATGCATGACATATTTCATGAAATTTAATTTCCATTTATACGTGTGCATGCATACAGAATGGTTTGGTGGGAATTAGCTGGCCTGTGCTCCATAAGGAGCTAAAGGGTGTTACTCTGCTTTAAAATGTTTTCTGGGTTATTTGCTCGTTGTATGTAGTGTCACGCTGCGACAGTCATTTGTAAAACATCAGTGGATGTCGCTGAGGCATCTAAGTGAAAATATGATGAAGGACACAGTGCGTGTATGAAGATTTCTGTGTTGTATCAATCAATGCAACCATTTTTTAAATGAACAGATTATGAACTATGCCAAGACATTTTTCTAATACATGTCTACAACCCTTTATCCAAAATTCTTGGGGACAGCTTTATTTCAGAAACTGGATTTTTTCGGTTTTCAGACGTCACTCAAACCTTGTTCGAAAATTAGCCCAAATCACCAAAAATAGCCAAAGTTGCCAAACTGCGTTAAAAAATATTCCAAAAGTTGCCCCAAATAGTCAGAAATCGCCAAAATTGTGATGAAAAGTAGCCTAAAGAAACTTTTGATTTTCAGAATATTTCGGTTTTTGAGTGTTCGGATTAAAGGATGTAGATGTGTATAATAAGATTATTTAACTTCACAAATTTTATTGTGGCTTCAGATAAAAGGATTTCTCTACCCCCATTTTTACCCCTAATAATAATATAACAATAGCCCCTTCAGTCTTAACTGACTATGGGAATGCGCCCCTGAGGTGACAGCCCTCAGCTGCTTATTTTTAATGGTGTTCCTTTCGATGTTTTCTCCTCTCTTCTGCTTGCTTCTTTTCATCCAATCTGAGGTGGCGCTGTATATAGCATCGCAACTTGGTGTGATGAACTGCTACTTCCCGTGTTTTGCCGACACCTATAGGGTGAAGCTGGAGTGTCCTCTCCAGGGTGCAAACTTGGGCACAGTTAAATGGAGATCAAGCTGTTTCCCATGCAGCATGTTCCCCCTCTCCACGCAGCCAGTATATCCAAAGGAACGAAAGTAGCCGATACAGTTTGGTACCAGCCACATAGCAGAATTAGACTGCCTTAGGGACTCTGACTCTGGATTTATCCTGAGGGTTTACTCCCGAAGCCTTTCCCATAAATGGATTTTCCCGAAAGACAACGGTGGTTTGTTACCCCTATTTCACAAAATAATGACTCTAGATCAGATGTTAACATCTACTTGTAGATCATAGGGGATGATTTGGTAGATAGATCTATAGGTGACGAGGGGGGTAAAGAGAGAATTTTAAAGTCGGAGAAATTTCAGACAAGCCATCTCCCACGGCCACTTAAAAGCACAGTATTCATGGGATTAACAGTACTTTTTCCTTATTTCTAGCGAAGACTCAACGAGCTAGCTTACAAAAAATTGACTTTAGTCATAAACTGCATGAGTTAGGAACACGGCCTGTTCTTTGAAGTGAAGTTAGCATTCAGTAAAGTATAATTTTAGTTTAGAGTTTTCCACTGCTGTGTTGATGGAATAGCCCGGAAACATATTATCCAGCAGAAATAACAGTTACATATAGGCGACACTTATTCCAAATATTCTGAAACTTGAAAGCAGACATGATTTAATGAGGGTAGATCTTTTTAGAGCTTAGTGTTTCTAAAGTAGATCTCTACAGTTCCTGGGCTGCCTTCCGCTGCTCTAAATATAATTTATTCATTTTTTTTTTAAATAGTAGAGATCAGAATGAGTGTATTGATGACCTTGTACATGTACAGTTTGTGTAGTTGGTTTTGTGCCTTACATTATATAGTGTTTACCCACTGTCTAAATAGCCTAGCAAGTTTATGTACTGTCATTTTATATATTTTGTGCCTGCACTATAAGAAGCATGACATATTTGGCATTGATATCATACTTGTCATTGCCCATATGTGTAAAGCATTTACAAGTTGACTTTGTGAAGACTACAGTATACTGTGGGAGTGTAATATACAAATACTTGTTGGTTATTGTTTCCCGCTATTAGAATTGTCAAGAAGAGCACCTGTAGAAGATGCATTGGATATGGATAGGGGAGAGATACTGAGAGCAGTTAATGATCGCCTTTTAGAGAATGACACTGCAATCTATGAATCAAGGCCAAGATTGCTGGAATTTGGCATCAATTGTAAGACCAGCGGAGATGGACATATGAGAGAATGCATCATTAGCATTCATACCCATTTGACATTTGCTGAACGAACGAACTTTATTTTCAAAGGGTTGAGAATTGGGCACGCCTATGAGTTGCCCGGAGTGCAGTGATATAGATTATGATCAACAAAAACAAGAATACATAATGTTTATGAATCGCTAGATTTTAACGCAAGACACCAGAAATGTTAACGGTAGTTTTCCGCCTTTGTAGAAAATGGTATTAACGCAATTAATTTAAAGGTATTGCTACTCAAGATTAAAATAACACACAGCAATAAAAAATAAATGTTACGTCTTTGTAGAAGTAAGACCTGAAGCTGGATATTAAGCATAACAGAGTCTTTGTTTATTCCTATATTGTTTACTTTGTCATACCCAAAGCAATTGGTAAGAAACATGTAGAGGGTATACTTAAATTCTGAAATAATTGGGAAAATAGATCAGCTTCAAAATGTGTTCTTTATAAAGGTAGTCACATAGCAGATAGTGCAGAAAGGGAGTGAAGTGTAAGAGACTTCACCTTACTAGATCCAGCTTTATACGGTAATGTGACTAGCTCCCTTCGTCACTGCCTTTGCCTTCCCATACTCAAGAGCAGAGTCAAGTACCCATTTACACCTCAGTAGACTGGAGTGAGTTGCTACCACGTTTCAAACTCAGAGTCCAGTAACTTACAGACAGGCTAGCATTGTAACCACTTAGCAAATTGGACACTATGTTCTTTATATCCACCTCTTTTATCTTACGCCAAAAAATGTTGATAGACTAAACTTACATTGTTTTGCTATAGTAGACAGGAGCTGTTAATTCATTGTTGTTGAAGAAATCAACAGGTGATAAGCTAAGCAATTTTAACACGCTGTTAATGGTAGATCAATTACATTAGCATTCTTTACACTGATAATGGAAGATTAATTACATTAGCATTTTTTACACTGATAATGGAAGATTAATTACATTAGCATTTTTTTACACTGATAATGATAGATCAATTACATTAGCATTTTTTACTCTGATAATGGAAGATTAACTACATTAGCAATTTTTACACTGATAGTGGAAGATCAATTACATTAGCGTTTTTTACACTGATAATGAAAGATTAATTACTTATGCGTTTTTTACACTGATAATGGAAGATTAACTACATTAGCATTTTTTACACTGATAATGGAAGATCAATTACGAGGGGCGTTCAGAAAGTAATGCACCACATCGTTTTTCTCAGCTAATAATGAAGATAGAAGCATGAAATTTTGCACACTTCAAATATGGCATGTGCCAATTGTGTGCACCAAATTGCACTGCAACCGGCCGAATAATACGGCTGCCCTAAACCGTTAAAATGGAGCGTGTTAGCAACTTGCGTTATAAGCAGCGAATTCTGATAGAATTTCTCGTTGCAGAGAAGGAAACTGTTGTGAATATTCACAAGCGTCTATGTGATGTGTATGGAAGTTTTGCAGTCGACAGGAGTACAATCAGTCGCTGGGTTCAGAGAATCAAAGAATCAGGAAGTGGAGATACGGAGCTGCTTGATCGGCCGCGCTGTGAACGTCCTGCCACAGCCACCAACGCAGAAATGTTGAAATGCGCTGAGGGCATTATTCTTACTGATAGGCGAATCACTACTCAAAAATTGGCCTTACAGCTGTCAGTCAGCATTGGTAGTGCAAATGCAGTTATAAAAACTCTCGGATTTTCTAAGGTTTGCGCAAGATGGGTTCCTCGAAGTCTCACAAATGACCACCGATTGAAAAGGAAAGCAATTTCTTCTGAATTGTTGGAGCATTTCAATGCTGATGGAGAGAACTTTTTGGCTAAGATCGTTACAGGTGACGAAACCTGGGCACATCATTTTGAACCAGAGACAAAAAGACAGTCAATGGAGTGGCATCATCCGCAATCACCAAGAAGAAAGAAATTCAAGACAATTCCTTCAGCTGGAAAGGTCATGATCACTGTCTTTTGGGACATTGAAGGTGTGATTCTTGTGGACCTTATGCCGAGAGGAGAGACAATCAATTCGCAAGCTTACATTAAGACATTGAAAAAACTCAATCAACGTTTTCGCAGAGTTCGGCTGCACAAGAATCCAGCAGACTTGCTTCTCCTTCACGACAATGCGCGACCTCACACAAGTCTGGCAACACGGGAAGCAATCACCAAATTGGGTTGGACTGTACTACCCCATCCACCCTATAGTCTCGATTTGGCACCCTTTGATTTTCATCTATTTGGTCAACTTAAAGATGCACTCCGTGGGACAAGGTTTGAAGACGATGAAGGAGTGATTCATGCAGCGAAGAAATGGCTACATGATCAAGACAAAATCTGGTACGGGCTAGGAATACATGCACTTGTTTCGCGCTGGCATAAAGCCGTACAAGTTGATGGGGATTATGTAGAATAATACCGATGTTTACATGACATATCCATGTATATTGTGTATAAATTTCATGCTTTTTGAATAAACAGCTCCTGAGAAAAACGATGTGGTGCATTACTTTCTGAACGCCCCTCGTACATTAGCATTTTTTACACTGATAATGGAAGATCAATTACATTAGCGTTTTTACACTGATAATGGAAGATTAATTACATTTAAGTCTTGTAAACTTAACGCAGAATTTGTGAACGCCTTGAAAGAGAGTAACAATATAACAAATAAATTGTAACCAGTTTTTTTTTAAATGGTTCCATGCTTTGTGGATGCCATGAATATCTTTTCAGTATATGTATGTATATGCATAAAACATTGATATTATAGAGTGTTGTTAATGCTAGTTATGTTACAGCTTTTCATTCCATAGTATCTACCTTCACGTTTATGGACCAGTTAAAGTTCTTGTTATTTGCAAATATTATTTTGTTGTCCGCCAAAAGAAGCATCTTTTCAGTTAAAAAAAAAAGAAGGGTGTTTGCTAATTATTGTTTTTCTGTCTAGGTTTTGTTAAAATAATCACAAGGCATTTGCCTTTTAAATTTTGTTGTTTTTTCTGCAATATGTATATATTCACATGTATGTGGCAGAAAATCATAATTGTTTATAAAATTAAATTGTTCTTAATTTTTTCCCCTTTTTGCTTCTTATCGAGCATGGGATTACCACTGCACCTGATCCCTTTGCAGGGAGCATGCTTCAGAGCCTGCTTGTGCTTCTGCAGCAGCATGTTTTATATGAAGAGGTTGCCAGCCACATGCATAAAACTTTTTGAGTTCAGTTTTGAGAAAATGGTTGAGAAATTCAGAATGGGCGTAACAATTTTTATGAAAAGGTGTTCTGTGTGAATCATTCCTTCCCTGTAGATTGTTTATAATTTGTGGGTGGATGGAGAACAGAAGATGTTTCAGATTTTGATTAATTTTTTTTTTTTTTTTTATTAATGAAGAAAAATATCCTGTTCCACCTGTGATGAGTTGTAATTAGGTGTCTATAATTTTAGGTAGTGTGTTTAGTTACTTACTTACTTAGTCGTTCTCCTTCTTCCGTGAGGTGTAGAGGTTTGGAAGAGAGAGCGCCAGACTATCCCATCGGCTGTAGTATGTTTAGTTGCCACTGTTTATTTATGACATTATCCCTCCTGGCCAATTATTTATATTTAGAGTAATTGATAATTTTCAAATTGTATGTGTACAGATAATTTTTCCCCCCATTGTCCTAAAACAGATTTGTGAATCAGGATATGCTGTGATGTTAATGTCCCACAGATAATGCATTTGGACATGTGTTGTGAAACAGAAATCAAGAAGAGAGTAGAAATGGCCAAAACTACATTAAACAACATAAGGCAAATACTGACATCTAAACAATTAACTCACAAATTAAATCTGAGAATCATCAAATGTTATATATATATTCTTCATTTCTGTATGGTGTAGAACATGGACAATGAAGAAGCAGTTAGAAGAAAGAATTGAGGATGTCGAGATATGGATATATAGAAGAAAAAAAAAACGTGTCTCATGGAAAGAGAGGAAAACAAATAAAGAGGTCCTAGAAAACCTATGGATGAAAAGGGAATTAACAAAGGAGATCAAAATTAGACAGCTAAAATATTTTGGCCATGTAAAAAGACAACACCTTGTTAAAGACTATAATGGAAGGCACAGTTGAAATGAATGTGCAAGAGGACGATAACGCTATAAGTGGGAAGATAACATCAAGAGATAGACAGGAAAGAGTCTATCAGAGTGCACCATCAAGACAAGAGACAGAAGATGTTGGAGATCCATTACAGTTGACCTTTTTTGTGGAGGTGGTAGCTGATGATGATGATGATGTATGTGTAATCATACCATGAACATTGCAGATTATTAGTTTAGGTACTCAGTTGATAAAAACCATATTTGTGCACCAGTCAGAAATAAGAAAATTAAAATTGGTGTAGACCTACCTTTCCTCAAATGAAACAATTTCTTTTCTTGGAAATATTTTATGGCTTAATTTTATCTGTGCCACAGCTACACTCTGTCTTTAGCTTGTTGAATAGATGGTATCTCAATCTGCTGAGTCTGAAGATTATCACTTGTTCTCTTCATGTTAAGCTGGTGATATATATATCTTCTGGTGCCTGGATGCTCTGCTTCCCACTTGCTGCTGTATCTGCTTCTGATAAAACTCTTGGCTTCTTCATGAGTTATGCTAGTGTCAGGCTGAGGGAACTTTCCACCTTCCTTAGTACATGCAAGTTGCCCAGTGAGTAAAACATTTACGGTACATAGCAGAACTGGCTGGCACATCTGCTGATCAGATTATTTGCTGTTGTTCACTTTTTGAAAGAATTTCCTGTCACAGAAATGATTACCAGATGTTATTGAAATAGAATTAGAGTAGTTAAGAGTGGCCATTTTAAAAGAAATGTATGGGATAAGTTTGGTTCAGTTCAGTGGTCCGTTACAGTCACATGTGGGTTAAGTTTTATTGTGCAGTGTTTATATAACTGTCACATAACAGAGATTATTCAGTTTGTACTAAAAGTTTATTGACAGCATCTGTGAAATCCAAGGTTGCACATTAACAAACGCGTATAATGACAAACATTTGCTAAGACAAGCGGACAATGAACATTTGGACGATTCATCTTGTTGTGTATGTTCCCTTATTGTCAGAGTGTGTTGTTTGTCTTCGGTTATTTTCTAAGTGTGCTGTGCATCTTCCTTTCCCATCTGTGTGTCTTTTGCATCTTCCCTTTTCATGTTAAGTTTGTTGTATGATGCCCTCTTTGTCTGAGCATCTTGTATATTTTCCCTCTTTAGCCTTTATGTTTTCCCTTTGTGTCTAAGTGTCTTGTGTTATCAACTTACCTTTTTGTCTAAGTGTCTTGTGTTATCAACTGACCTTTTTTGTGTCAGTGTCTTGTGTTATCAACTTACATTTTTGCCTAAAAGTGTTGTGCATCTTTCCTTTTTGTCTACATTTTTTGAATGTCTTCATTGTGTGTCTGTGATGTTTGTCTTCCATTTCATACTGTTCATATCTTTAGTTTCTGATCTAAATATGTCCCTTTAGGTTTTTTTTTGTGTGGTCTGTTTTGTGTCATTTGGGTGCTATTAATTTACTTGCCTTAGTAAATGTTTGATATGTTCATTGACAAATTATAGTGATGTGCTAAAAACATACAGTTATAACTTATTATATGAAAAACAGCATAATACTTACAATGTTTCAGATTTGTAATGCATCCCCACATAGTCAGTAACATACCAGTATGTATGATTCAAAGAAACAGACAAATTACCTTTAATCTGGTCTTAAAATCCATTTTGAGATGTACATGTCTTGTGAAATTTCAGCTTCACTGTTATCAGATGATATAGCAGTGTTTCTCAGCCAGTGTGCCGCGGCACACTAGTGTGCCGCCGCGCCTATCAAAGTGTGCCGAAAATATTTTGTTAATTTACTACATGAAGTATATTTTTAGTGATCATGTAATGTACAACTGACCTTACAGCTTGAATTCATTCAGTAATAGTTGGAGCTATTAACTGCTTTGAACAAAAATAGATATACTTCAAAATTATTTTAAACAATTAAAAGAAAATCAAATTGAGAGTTTTCTTTATTCTAAAGTACATACATTAGTGTATTTAATTTAGTATATATCACTGTAATTTTTTATTCAGATAGGTGTGCCACAAATTTTTGGAAAATTGAAAAGTGTGCCATGAACACAAAAAGGTTGAGAAACACTGTGATATAGGTTTTAAAAAAAAAATGGTAGTCTCATAGTAGATACTGCCTTAATGGAGTGACGAATTAGAGATTTCATCAATACTAGGTCTCTGCTTTATGAGCTGCGGTGACTAGTTCCCTTCCTCACTGCCTTTGTTTTCCCTAATTCAAGAGTAGAGTTGGGTATCATTTTTACGGCTGGGTAGAAAGGAGCTGGACATAATCGAGTTTCAAACCTGGTCCCTTTGCCTTGAGAAGCAAGTACTCTAACCATTCTGCCACTCGGAGGCTCATGATAAAAATGATCTTAAATGATAACTATGTCTTAAAAACATTGTTTTATCATGTCAGTGTGGTGTTGAACACTGTACCAAATTTTCTCAGGAATGGGACATTTCAGACAAAGCATCTTTAAACGTGTATATGAAGTCGTTAAGTCTCAAACATTTCACTCACCTTATGGCAGTATCAGCTATAATTATTACCTTTACTTTTTTCTTCCTTTTTTAGCTGTCATCAGATTTATCCACCTT
The DNA here is from genome assembly GCA_024509875.1 of Oreohelix idahoensis. Lineage (NCBI taxonomy): Eukaryota > Metazoa > Mollusca > Gastropoda > Stylommatophora > Oreohelicidae > Oreohelix > Oreohelix idahoensis. The sequence continues at coordinate 75,657 of JAMPIV010012342.1, read as the reverse complement.
AATAATTTGTATTTAATCACTGCAATGGTATATGTAACACTTTTTGTCTGTTACCATTATCTTGATATTAGGACATTACTCATTTTGTAAGAATGTTATGTTTTTGTTGGTTTTTTTTTTTTTTTTTTTTTTTTCAGATTACCTCCTGTTATGTTTACTTCTATTTCTTTAATTTTCATGCTCTGAATGGAACATTAGTTTATTTTTCTTTCTTTAATGTGATTTTTATTCAACATGAAAGTTATTACCTGCATAATGTCCTTATCCTGATTTGGTGTATACATAATATTTTTTTGTAGTATGCTAAAAAATTCATGAATAGACTTCACAATGTCATACCTTCATTCGTTCTAAAATTATCGATAAAGTCATACCATGAAAATATTCAGTGTTGTATGTATTACCATGAAAAACCAGAACTACATTTGCATGTGGTGATCACACGAGCATATCTTGATTATTGTTGTATGTGTAAGTATCATTTACATACTTTGAGGAAATCTGTTGATAGCATTACATGGCAGCCCTTGTTCTGGAATCCTCAGGGCAAGTGAGGTAGAAGGGGACCAAAATCACATAGAAAAGGAAACTGGAGATAGACACGATATTCATATAAAGATGATGTGGAAAGATCTAGAATGGATGTCACATGACGGCTTGGCATGAATTTTTATTGAAGCCCAATACTCTGTAGGGAGCAAAAGGTTAATGAATAAAATGTCATGTTATTACCAGAAACATGGATAAGATTTTAATTAAAGTGGTTAAAAAAAAAGATGATTATCCACTGGAGCATGTTCTTTGAATGCCAAGGGGTGCTCTCGGCCACAAGTAGCAAGCAATAAGATGGACAACAAATTCAGATGCACAGTAGAAAAAAAATGTTAAGCATACATAAGACCACAGGGTCTGCCAAAAAAAAAAAAAAAGGGTTGACTGAAGGCAGCAGAATGATGTCGGAGGAAAACTGTGGAAGCCTCACAAACCATGAGTACACGGGGTCATGACTGAATAAATTGCTTTTATAGTCTTTGTTCTTGATCTCCCGCGAAAGAGAGAGGTCAAAGGACATACTGAGAAGAGAACTGGAGAAAGACATGAAGGGAATGAAGAAGTCATGGAAACACCTTGAGCTGATAGCAAGGGACAGGAAGACTAGGCATAAGTTTGTTGAAGGCCTGTGCTCGTTGGGGTGGTGATGATCATGATTATGATGACAATTTTCATGAAAATATTGACATGTCCTGCATGCCTGCTGATCCTTAGAAGAGATGTTCCGTATGTCTTTTATACAGTGCCTGTGATTTGTAAACTGTCCTGAAGTTTATTTCAGAGCACCATTCAACACCTTCCAGATTTTGTGCTTAGAACTGAATTTAATGAATATCTATACTTGTTGCCTTCAGTGTTCCTATAGATACCAGAAGTGAGGACATTTAACACAACCATTCCACATATATGTCAATCATTGCACAACCCCATAGTGAATTGACTTACTTTCGAACATTATAACCTTTGCCTGTTTTTCTGAGTGATGCCCTATCCCAAAGGACATCATATTTCCCTAAGGAATCAATACTTTTTATATATTATCTGTGCAGTTAAACTTGTTATATCTTCCAGTATTTCTATTTGCAAGTTATCCATCTCTTATATATATAATAATATTTTTTTAACCCTAAATCATACATGTAATATGCAACAGCTCATGAGCCTGATGCTACACAGTACCTTTGATAATATATAGTAGTTAATCATTGATAGTGAGTAAGTAAACAGATCAGTAAGGGCCACATAGATGTGCTTGTTAGAGGAAAGTGTTAAGAATCCCATGGATAGTTAGAATTCTAATCAAGATGTCCTGAAAGAGGTCAGTACACAAACAAATATCATAGAAAAGATCAGAAAGAATCACTGCATTTGTGCTGGGCAGGCTTGAGAAGAAGATAAAATGCAACATACTTTGATGAATGGCAAAATATATGCCAACTGTTAAGAAATAGCTGCAGACTCAAATACCATCTGTTCAACAAATTAAAAACTGGACATATGTCCATATGAAAAAGATAAGCAAAGAGTAGAACATGGGACATATGTGTTACGGATGGGGTTTTCTTGTAGCAGTAATAAGTTGAACTATATGCATTTAGATTAATCCTCACTTTCTTTTCCCTACTGTTTTTATACATCCAGTCCCTGACAAAGAGCTTATGGTTGTAACCTAGGCTGTTTCTTTGTCCATTATTCCATGATCTGTTTCACTTTAACAGTTAACCATTACAGCCAAATTATTATTCTGCAAATATTCAGTGTTGGAATAAAACAAATGTGCATTGAGATGATATTCCATTTTTCACTATAGGAATAGTGGACAGAAATACAATTTTAAACTGTCAAATCAACACAGACTTTCATTTGTTTATCTCCAAGCAATGTCTTTAAAACTGAGAAATACCTGTCTTCATATATAAAACCAAATGTCTCTATACTTTTCTTAAGTGTTATTCATCTTACATGAGTATGTTTGTTGCTTGTATCTCATATTTGCATGGTTATCCAAGTATATGTTGTATGAATAAAACATGCTTTTGGAGTCTCTGAGTCATGCATTGTATTTTTGTTGTCGTAAACTAGAATATTTAAGTAAAGGATAAAGGGCTCACCTTATATACTCGAGTATAAGTCAAGAAATGTTTTTTTTCTTTTTTAGACCTTAAAGAATTTACCTTCGACTTAAATTCGCTTCCAAAAAAAAAAAAGATTTATGAAACCGGTCAGTGTTGCCCCCCCCGCCCCCCCCCCCCCCCCCCTCCCCCCTTTACTGCCACACATTGGTATCCTTCAGATATATACTTGCTGCTTCATTAAATGTTTTTACTAAAATATCTTATGTAATACATGTATGAACTCATTGAGTAACATTTCAGCTGGAGTATTCCTTGTTGACCAGCCTCCTTCGTTTGATCTATCAGAAATACCATCTTTATTTTCAAAGGGTTGAGAAATGGGCAAGCAGGCCCATCTGATATTCTGCCCTTCCTTTCTCTCATCTTTTATACTGAATTCGTTTATTCTCATATGCATTTGACATATTAATGGGGCGAATTCAAACGTTCTAAACAGGAAAAGGCTAAGCTGAAAGAGAAAAAAAATTGCAGAAAGCCAAGGAAATTTCAATGCAGTGCTGGAATTCAGAATCGACGAAAAACTCATTCGACTTAATTTTGGACGGTTTTTAAGTCCTAAAGTCTAGGGGTCGACTTATAGTCGGGCCATCTTATACTTGAGTATATTTGGTAGTAATAGCTTGTTGATTTGAAGCACGTAATGTTTAGGCTGTGAGATATTTGTGTGTAAGGTGAAATGAACTATACAAATTGTACTCAACTTACGCCAGGGTTCCGTTCAAACGACCCCAACTTAAGTTGACATGTTCGTAAATCGAAAATAAACTATATGGCCCATAAGGATATATTAACCAACATGCCTGAATACTAAAATCTGTAGGCCTGTTTTTTTTTATAGTTTACATTAATATTATTGTTATTATTGAAATAATAAAATGTACAAATTATAACATGCAATTATAACATACAATTACTGCACTGTACAGCACTCTACTGTAATAAATAATGAAACATGAGTGAGTTTTAGATTGAATGTCAAGAATCGAAAATAATTTATTGGGATTAATGGGTTGGCTGTCGTAAGTATGAGTGGTTGAAAGTCGCATACATGGTAAGTCAGGGACAATATGTATTATGCTTTTAGAAGTATCAATATTGCAAAACTTCAGACATACATAAGTAGTCTAAAAAGGATTCTCAGCTCTGAATGACAGGACATGATCATAAATGGATATTTCTGGGGGCATGTCACGAGATTTACTCCCCTTGCTCTGCAGTGATGGTCCAACAGTGGCCAAAATTCAGAGTATCTACTGAGGGTCTTCAACGGTGTCTACTTTTTGCTCAACTCTTGGCAGAGATGTAAATTGAAGAATGGTGCTTCAGTTCTAAGCAGCCTCATAGGAAGTTAAAGAAATCAAGTACTACGGCTGATAAAATCCAGGCCGTGTAAACTTTTTATCTTTCCTGACCTTCTATGAGTTAGGATTTTGCTCTTTCTAATGAGCCCCCAACTGATTTAACTCAGTAAAATATTACTTAAATAGCTGTTTTCCATTTTTTTTAACCTTAAAGAATGTTCCCTCGACTTATATTCGAGTTAAAAATAACGATTTATGAAACTGATCAGTGTTGCTCCTCTGTTTCTTTTACCCTGGAGATTCTAGTATAGATACTGTCCTGTAATGATATCTAGTTTTTTTTTATGCCCTATCCAGTACCAGCATCTTCTCCTCACCTCCTGCTCCACTGGGTTTGTCTGGTTCCATCTGTCTTTCCACATTAGTTATGTTGTCATACCATTTAAAGCCTTCTATTTTTCACAGACACCTATTTATGAAAGTCTGTATCTTTTTGATAGTCATTTTTTGTAATTGTCCAGCCATACAATAGGTCTAACTCTGAAATTTGCTTTGAAAATTCCTTTTTTTTTTTTTTTTTTTTTTGTAATGGATTTGAGTGTTGAGAAATTATGGTGTGACAGACATGGAGCCCCAAGCACAAAAGGATAACGGAAAGGAAGGAGAGACATTTCAACATATCTCAAGATTTTTTTTTACAGGTCTAGCAAACATAAAAATGTGCAACTGATGTTGTTACTGATCCAGCGGTGTTTGGGCTCTTGCCCTTCGGCCAAATGCCATGTAGTGGTATCTGCATGTGCCTTGTTCTACCTATCTGGCCTCTGTTGGATTCTGTTCAAGTGATTGTTACCAGACAAATACCCGTGGAAGAGAAGGTGAGGAAAAGACAAATTGATGGAGAAGACACTTTAGGGAAATCATCTAATAGCATTAAAAGGCAGTATTTGTTATGGAATCCGCGGTGTGATAGAAATAGAGGTAAAGGTAGTCCCATTTCTGATACTGCCGTAGGGGAGTGAAGTGTTAGAGACTTCATTATACCAGGTCCAGCATAGAGAGGTGGGGTGATCAGTTCCCTTCCTCGCTGCTTTTCCTTCCCTAACTCAAAGTCAGTACCAATTTACAGCTGGGTAGACTGTAGCATGTCAGTAGCTTGATTCGAACCCTACACCTTTGCCACGAGAGACCAGCGCTCTAACCACTCTGTCAGTCAGACACTAGAGGGAAATAGAAATAGAGGGAGTCTTTAAAAACATATGAAGAATAGAATTGGAGATTGAAGTAAGAGGGATCAAGAAGACATGGACATAATGGAAGTGGATGGCGCCAAGACCAGAGGACTTGATATGAAATGGTTGAAGGTTTATACCCCACGGGGAGTTCAAAGGGAACAAAATAAGAAGACTCCAACATACAAGTTTACAGGCTGACCCTGTCAGCAGCAGTTGTGAGCTGAAACATTTAAAAAATGGCTGAGCAATAGAAATATTCTAAAATTTCAAGAAGACGTTTACAAATGGCTAGAACATTATCTATATTTTACATCTTCAAGAGACTTTTTAAAGTGGCTAGAGCAGTAGCAATGTTTTGCAGTTCAATAACCAAATGAGTATTTGAGTAAAAGGTCAAGGTAATCTCATAGCAGACACTGCCGTAGTGGAGTAAAGTGATAGAGACTTCACTATACTATGTCCAGCATTGAGAGGTGGGGTGACCACTTCCCTTCCTCGTTGCCTTTTCCTTCACTAACTCAAAGAGCAGAGTCAGATACCCATTTACAGCTGGGTAGCGCGTGTCGGCACCTTGATTCGAACACGGCACCTTTACCACGAGAGACCATCTAAACACTGTCAATCGGACGGAGTATTTGAATAGCCTACAAAATTAGATGGATTTCAACAAATCTCACATTGGAGTGACATACCGTAATATTTACCACAAACAAGACACACGTTATCAAGGGGGGGGGTCACTCTATAATATACTACTAGTCTTAAGGATTACATTATTCCCCTTCAAAACACCCCACCACGACTTTTTTTTCAAACTAAATTTGGTGTGGACTAAAAAAAAAACTGATAATGCTGGCCACAGGTTACTATACCTGCTGCCTAACGACTTGGGGAATCATTGATGATGTTGTGTAATGTTAGCTGAAAAACTTCTGCATAACATGACGCTGTCCTATAGATGCGCAGCAGACAAGCGCACAGATAGAGGAAACACTGAGATATTCGTAACTGTCAATATCTCCAAGAGTAATGGTATACAAGATGCCATTAAAAATAGACAGACCTAGCGAACTACACAATATACGAGTAGTAAACCAAAACAACAATTAATATATAAGCAGGTGCGCATTAAAAATATTTGGCACCCAGGGCGATCCCACCTTTAGCACCTACAATAAATAAACACATGGAAAAATACTATGCCTGCACCACGGTGCTGCCATAATAGTTTCTGGCGGTCACCCACGGCGGACCGCCATCCTCTCAATCACCCTTAATACGCCACTGTATATAAAGATTCTTAAAGGGAAAATGAGGGTCTTATAAGGTTCTCGTAATGCATATTGAGGCTGAGATGCAAATCGTGAACCAGAGTTGAGGCACGGTACAAAGGATGGCCACCGACCGAGCAAAATAGAGACAGTTTGATGCTGCCCTACAAGACGCCACTAGGCGTGATGGTCACTGACTGCTTTGTCAGTATGAGGCTAAGGATCCAAGAAACGGCATATTGATGACAACAGAGAAATAGTGAATATAGTCACCTCCTAGAACATGTCCAAGGGAGCAACTGTGCGATTCTTTCTTTGTCTCCTCAGTGGCTTCCGGGTACTACACAAGACAAAACAGCATTTGCAAACAGAACTTTCATGTTATAATTGTCATACGGAGCGGAGTTTAAATGATAACAACCTCCAACATGAGAATGGAAGTAGAGATAGCTACTGCAGCCCTGAAGTGGCTGTCTGAAACTTCATTAACAAGGGCAGTTACTGTGTCAGATTCTCAGTCACTGCTTCGTAAGGTCCAAAATGGATGCCTACAGCATGAATGGAGTACATCCACAGAAGCTTCGAATCTTCAGGAGCTGGTGTGAATCTATTGTCCTGGTCATTCAGGGTTACCTGACTACGAGAGAGCTGACAGACTAGTTTCGAGAGCACCCATAGTTGAGACACTAGTTATGGATGTGACAAGTCATATATTCGATCGTTACATTTTCCTGTGACATTCTTCAACCCTCTCCTGCGCCCTTCTTTTTCTTCTTTCTCATCCGCTCTTTATCCAATATTTTCCTCTCATCGACCAAGGTTATATTAATTAATGTTGCCACTCACAACATGATTGACTTGACCGCATGACATGTTACCCTTTGTTCGCCGAGCAGAGATCGTTAACCAAACGGATTAAAAGTATACCTATAGCGAAAGGTTTGATCAATCGTCAACATCAGACGCATTATTGGGAGATAACAGTGAAATCTTCTTTACCCAAGATGGCATCTGGAGACAAACCCAGACTTGTGTCGGAGAATGTAGATAACAAAAGTTTGATTTGTAGGCAGATTATTGTCACAAAGCAATGGCGCCCCGGGGTTTTCCAGCATGGACACCAGATGGTATTTTAAGAAAGTGTGTTAACTATGCCATATTGCAAAGCCAGGCTGGTGGTAAACAAGACTGTTGGAAGATAACAATCGTGATATGGGAGCACGAGGCGCAACGTAATCGCTTCCGCTCAGGCTTTGCAGTGGCAAACGACTGCGTGAAAGTAACATAAGATTGACAATGATAGATCGGTGATGAGTGAATTTGGTAAACATGACAGGTGACACGGATGCAGTAAGACTTTATATGGTCATGGAGTATGTTTAGATGATGTTGAAAGTAGCATATAAGGGGCAATGTCTTATGTTTCATGCACTAATGTCTACATGAGGGTGGGTGAACCGCTTACCAAAATCAGACACTTATTTGTGGTTGGTTTGGCATTGAAATGCTAAACAAAACTACTCCTGGTTGGATCTTTCCTTAAAGAAGAAACGTGCGCAGGAGCGAAAATTTCGCTTAAAACCTGCAGCATTATAAGACTTAGGCACTGCATTTCCAATCTCATCAAGGAGAAATCATAAAGAGTCAGGAACACGGAATATTATGATCTCAATATAGGACAGGCCACAGGACTGAAATTGAATTCTAAAGAGATGAGAAGAAGACGATATAGATGGATAGGACACATGTTGAGGAAACCTGTGGGTAGCGTTACAAAACAGTCCTTGTTCTGGAACCCCCCAGGATAAGAGAGGTAGAGGTAGACGACGAAACATATAGAGAAGAGAACTGGAGACAGAAATGAAAATGATGAGGAAAACGTGGAAAGATCTTGGGCTGATGGCACGTGAAACGATGACTTGGCACGTGTTTGTTGAGGGCCTATGAACCTTGTGGAGTTAAAGGGTGTTGATTGATTGAATGCCATACTCAACATAAAATAAATATTGACAGACATGCTCCAAACTATTATCCCCTCCCTTTATAACATAGAAATCCATACTAGAATTGCTTTGGCAGCTAGCGCCTTCAATAGATTATCTAACATTTGGAAATTACGATCATTGAATATACATACCAAGCTTCGTCTGTTTAATTCAAATGTTATTTCAGTGTTAACATACGGCTGTGAGAGTTGGAACATAACAAAATCATTGGAGAACAAGCTGAATACATTCGAGAACAAATGTCTTAGAAAACTCATGAACATCAGTTGGAAAGAATTCAAGACTAATCGACAAATAAGAGAAGACTCTAGGCAGAAATATGTCTCCGACTATATAAGGAAAAGACGATGGTCATATATCGGTCATGTCCTACGAATGCAAAACAACAGAATACCACTACAGGCGCTCACTTGGGTTCCTGAGGGTAAGAGGAAAAAAGGAAGACCAAAAGAAACACTCAGAAGAACAATAATAAGAGAAGGAAGAACGTTGGGCCTAAATAATGTGCAAGAGCTAAGAGGAGTGGCGTCACAACGAACAACCTGGAGAGCACTGGTTTCTGCCTTATGCGCCGTGTTTGGTGCTTAAAGAATTTATTATTATTATTTATAACATAACAAGTATGGAGAATCTATCATTTCATGACAAAGGAAGAATAAACAAACACAACGTGGACATTTTCGTTTATGTTAAGCACAACAATTAGCCAGGAGAGATAGTGCCAAAAACAAACAGCGGCAGTTGAATAAACTATATTATATTATATTATTCATTCATCACCTTTCTACTCCCTAAGGTGGCTAGGTTTTCAACAAACTTATATTATATCCAATATTACAGATACTATTTATCCTAAGCAATGTTTGACCGTACGTATGATACGTATTGTATTTATGACGATAAAATACGTACCGGTATTATACGCGCACGGTAAAATTTCCGTACTTTGAAATACGTTGCACCACTGCGTCAAATGTTTCAAAACCTCTCCAATTGAAACATGTTATGCTGTCCTACAGAAGCTAGACAGCTGAAATTAAAAGCAATTTAATTTACTTATTTTTATTCTAATATCGAGAAAAAATAACGGAAGCAAAAAGACCTTTCATTACACGCTATACCTATGGAAAGCGCACCATGTCAAACTTATTAATTTAACGTATAATAACGTATTTTACGCGTATTTTATATTTTGCCATAAAATACCTCTAATACGCGTATTTTATTCTCGGACGTAACGTACGGTCGAACATTGATCCTAAGTATAACCCATCAGAGGTTGAACAGAATATATTTTGTTCAATAATTAGAGACAAAACAGCCAAGCGTGAACGGGGGAATCAGGCGTGCATTCATTAATGCTTTCGAACAAGTCTGGTGTCGTCTTTGTTTCTGGTTTGTTTACAGTTTGATACAACCCCAAAAGGGTTATATTAGCGAGTGGGGGTCGTCCACGTATGACGTCACGCCGTAATTTTTGCCATTTTTAAACCCTTATCCCCCCTTCTTATATTTCGTCACAAAAAAAACCCAGTGTGACGTCACAAATTTCTTACACCCCCTCCCCAATTTTGTTATCACTGAAAATTAAGAATGTACAAATTAGTTATCTAGTGCATAAAAAATAACAATCTTTTAAGTAAAATACTGTTTAATTATTCAGGCTTTTACAAAAGCAGCTTTGCTGGCACAATTTAGTTTTTTTTTTTAATTGTTTGCTTGTTTCTTGGAAAGGGGAAATCACACACAAACACATTCATACAAATTTAGTTTTGATTTACTGCATTTGGACTGAGTAGAGGAGGGAAGAAGGTACTATATTTGGGTATTGGAAACCTGACTTTATTTACTTGAATTAGTACACCATATGTCCTAATTATAACCCATCAAGGGTTGAAATGAATACTTTAAAAGAAAAAAAAAAAGCTTTGCTGGCTTAATGTTGTAGCTCATTTAGGCTTAATTTAATTTCAAACAATAAAAATTAAATTAAATGTAAAGTAAACATAACAATCACTTCAGATCTAGATCTTACTTATGTTAAAGTTTCGTAAAATAATGTTAAATCTACAACTTACTTACTTAGTCGTTCCTCTTCTACCGTGAGGTGTAGAGGTTTGGAAGAGAGAGAGAGCGCCATACTATCCTACCGGCTGTCTTGCTGCTGGCCTGGTTCCATTATAGTCCTCGGCCCTATTGAGATCCTATTTATTACTTTTGGCCCGTCTGTACTAGTGCCCCTTTATCATATAAGAGTTACGCCAACTAAAATTTGGCCGCCATTTTCGGCTGTACCCGATTAGCAGGAAAATGGACCCAATCGCGAGTTTCAGACCTAATATGCATTTTCGTTTAGGTTAACTAATAATTTGAAATAAAATTAGATGCAAATACAGTAGCACATATTTGTACTATTCTTTGTATTTCAACTAAAAAACAAAAAGAAGAAAACTAGTTTACTTACCGTTTTATTGAATAGAATCAGTAGCGTGAATTTTTAACACATACTCCGTTGAATTTTAAATTCCGTTAGAATTTCACTATTTAGCAACAAATATTCCGTACGAATTGCAACACTTAGCAAAACATACTACCTTATATATATATATATATATATATATCTATATATATATATATATATATATATATATATATATATATATATATATATATATATATATATATATATATATATATATATGAGATCATAGACTACTCACCTACTGAAAAGATTAAACAAAACTAAGAAGATAAGGAAGCCACAATAGAGACAAATATAACATTTCATTATATTATATAATTTTTATTATATAATTTTTTATAATTTTATATATTACAATTACATAATTATATAATTTATATTATATAATTTTAAAATTATATATATATATATATATATATATATATATATATATATATATATATATATATATATATATATATATACACACACAAATATATATATACACAAATATATATATATAACCTTATAAATATAGAAGAGGTGTTAAGAATAGACAGTCGTAGGGAACTGCATAATATAGTCAAACATATTTAATACGAACAAATGTGAATGTGAAGGTCTGATGCTGTTCTGACAGTACATATGACTTTTAGTAGGTGAAAGTCAATTAAATATCTGTTAAAGTCAGTTATATAACTGTAACCACCAGGTCTTACACCCCTCCATTTTAATATTATTCTTGTTCAGAGTTTCTTCTTTATTTGTTTGTTTGTTTGTTTGTTTATTTATTTAACGAAACAGCATAATTGTGATTGTCCCTATTTACAATGATTTGACAAATGTGATGCCACTTTCTCTTATCGGCAGTTGTTCATATTATTTTGAATTGAAAACAATATATATCCTAATTATTACCCATCAGAGGTTGAACGGGATATTTATTTTCATTAATTAAAAAAAAAAAAAAATCTTACTCGATGCTTATTCTCGCTACTAGCCCTGGTATTGTCCAGCCGAAAATGGCGTCTACGTCGTTCAGCCTCGTATTCGATTCTGACATAGTTGGCGTAACTCTACAGATCTAGGGGCACTAGTCTGTACTTGTCCTTAGGTCTCATAGTGACATTTGTTTCTTATTTAACCGTCTGTGCCTCGTTTTGACAAGGCGCGCTTCATTGAACCTAGATACAAGGTCTTTCAATTAAGTGTCAAAATATATTAAGACATTGAGGTCTGGTATCTTAGTAACAGCATATGTTGTTTATTTATTCTTGTTTTCTTATAGTTCACACCTCTTAGATACGATGATGCAACAGCAGTTCAATCTTGGTGAGGTCTTATTTTTAACGGTAGAAACGGACTATTCAGAATCTAAACAACATCTGACTAATATAAATTAATTTCTCCAAAATTTCACAATTTATGCAATCTAACAAAATTAGCTTGCTTGTTTGTTTTCATCTGGAAGAAAGTATGATTAATAATAATAAAATATATCGACTTCTTCAATGAAACCTCTAACAGGAAACCAAGTAAACAATAATCTAGACATGCGCAGCTCCGCGTGGATGTACCGGTGATTGCAGCAGACTATTATTTGGCATTCCTTGATCGAACAAGAAAGTGGATTCTTAACTGTTTAAACATCATCGTTCTAATTTTAGTCAAAACATGGTGCTTGATCTTGATCTCTTCAGGGCTGACAAAGGCGGAAACCCTGCTAAAATCAGGGAAAACCAAGCGAAACGATTCAGAGATGTTACGCTAGTGGACAAAGTAGTGGAAAACGACACCGCCTGGAGAAAACGTGAGGAACATATAAAATCATCATCAGCACTATAGGCTAGTTAAGAGTACGATGTTTTGTTAGTTGAAATGAAGAACAGTGAGCCGTGTCTTCGAGCCGGCCATAACAAAAATAATTTAGAGACGCAGTAGGCTAATAAAGTTTAGGTATCATAAACCGGTTGAAATAAGCACAATGGAAACAACGAGGATGTGAAACCATCAAACCAAAAAATCAACAAGTGAATTTTAAATGATTAAGATGAAATTACGGTAAAATCCTATTTTAGAGGTGTCTTGCTTAGAGTTACTTCCCTTAGGAATGACCGTTCATTGTTCTTATGTATTTGTTTTTCTCCCTTTTTATGGAATACACATTTAACCATTCTTCCCCCCGGAGCGTTTTAACTTTATTGGATACGCCGATCGAGCACATAATTCCGAGCCGACTGCATCAGAATAGGTGTCCGTCGCCGGTCGAGGTCATTTGTGCATTCTCCCTAAAGCTCCAAGGGAAGTAACTCTAAGAAGAAACCTCTAAAATAGGATTTTTCCGAAATTACATTATGGCTGTTCGAAAGGACCTTAAAAAAAAAAATTTAGAGACGCAGTAAAAAGGGATACGAGTAGGCCTAAGGTTTAGGTATCCTGACCCTAACGACGTTGGCGACTTACTGGGATAGCATAAAAGAAGACGGCCCACTGTGCTTCATTTCAACCTTGTAAACCTTAACCCTAATAAAATAAAAAACAAACAAAAGCAAGAAGAGACTGAACAAGAATAGGCCTAATAGTAAAGTGGAGGGGTGTAAGAGCCTGGTGGTTCCAGTTATATAACTGACTTTAACAGATATTTAACTTTCATCTGTTAAAAGTCATGTGCATTGTGAGAACAGCATCAGACCTTCACATTCCTAGCCAATTAAAAAAAAAATATATATATAAAGTGGCTGTGAAAGGGGGGGGGGGGGAGATAGAGGAAAGAAGAGATATGATGGTAAGCATTCTACTGTAGCAAACAGCATCAAGTAGCATGCCTAGTGGCATGGGTGATAATGTCTGTCCACAAATTTCTGTCTCCAGTAAAATTTATCAATTCTATTGTTGACCTTATTCCATGCCATGATGTCAAACTGTCTTCCTGTATCTCTATTTCCTTCAATCTTGCCTATTGTTATGATATATTCCAGCTTTCCTCTTCTCATAACATGCCCCAAAAAAGTGGATAGCTTCTTTCTAACGTGCGAAATAAGTTTCCTTTGTGCATTGGCCTCTTTCAGGATATCCTCATTACTCTTTTTGGCTGTCCATGATATTTTTAACTTTCTTCTGTAAAACCACATCTCTGTGGCCTCTAGTGCTTTCTCTACATGTTTACTAACTGTCCATGACTCACTCCCATACATCAGGATTGGTTCTATATAACACTGAAGAACTCTTCCTTATTTCCATTGACAAAGATCCGTTGCATAAAATACTCTTCATTTTATAGAATGCTGTTTTTGCATAAGCTATTCTGCTCTACACTTTTGAGATGCATCTTCCATCCATTGATATTAACTCTTTAAGTCCCAATCGACTTTATAAAGGCTCAGGGGTTAGACGTGCTTGGCCCAATCGACTTTAAAAAGCCTTTAGTATATGTGCCTCTGTTTGAGACTGTTTCTAATTATAACTACCCACAAACCACCCAAAACGTCATTTCTGACTGCAAGTACATTCTTTTAAATACCGCACGTGTTTAAGAGTGAATGTGTTTCTGTTTTGAGATATTTATTTTAGATTTTTAAAGCGATTTTTTTAAGCACATATCCTCCATTTTACCTTGAATAACTAATCATTTTTTTAAGCGCAAATCCTCCATTTTACCTTGAATAACTAATCATTTTTCAATGAAAGCTTTTATACTTGTAGCACAAGAGTAAAGTACATCCAATTACTTTCAGTTTCATATACAACAACAAAGTTATTTATGCATATGAACATTTTAAAAAATTATTTCCAAACAACAACAATAAAAACGCACTGGGGTGGCCATTTTTGCTTGGGCCAAACCCACTTTTTTGCTTGGGACTGAAAGAGTTAATGTGCCCAAGTATTTGAATCTATTGACCTGTTTTAAAACTGTTCCACTTACTTTGAATGATAGTACATTCTGGGGAAGCCATTTTCTTTGAGGCGACCACTACTTCTGTCTTTTTGCTATTAAGGCTAAGGCCTCTTTATTTTCACTTTCTGTCACTATTGTATCAACCATTTCCTGCAGCTCCTTTTTGCTATTAAGATTGTATCATCAGCGTATCTCAAGTTGTTTATATTATGTCCGCCAAATGATATTCCTGGCATGTCCTCTAGGGATCTTATTATATTTTCACTGTACAAATTGAACAGATCCGGTAGACAGCACACATCCCTCCCTGACACCCCTTTTATGCATGGAAGCATATCTGGAGTCATCTTTATATGACCACCAGCTATGCACAATACTACAGTATACATACATGGAAGTGAACCTCTGTTCTTTCTTCTTTGATCCTTAACCGGCGACCGTCAAAGCAGTCAGTGGCCATTACGCCTGGTAGCGTCTTATAGGGCAACAACAAATTGATTCCACTTTGCTCGGTTGGCGGCCATCCTTCGTACAGTGCCCCAACTCTGGTTCATTCTTTGCATCTCAGCCTCCACAGTCCTCTGCCAAGTTGTTTTTGGTCGGCCTCTCTTTCGTTTTCCTTCAGGGGTCCATAGCATAGCTGTTCTTGTGATGGCATCGGGGTCTCTTCTGAGGACATGGCCAACCCAGCTGCAGCGTCTGCCAGCTATGATGGTGTGCATGTCCTCTTGCTTGCTCCGAGTAAGCAGATCTTGGTTGGTGATGGTATTCGGCCAAAAGATTCGGAGAATTTTTCGTAGGCATGTTGTGTGAAAAGAGGACAATTTCGACATTTCCTTCTCTGTAACTCTCCAGCTCTCCACGCCATAGAGAAGCACAGAAAGCACACAGCTCTGATATAATCCTAATTTTGTGCTGTACTGAGAGGACTTCCAGATGTTGTTTAGACTAAAAAAGGCTGTTCTTGCTTTGTGCATTCTGTTGTTGATGTCTTCGCTTGCTCCGCTGTCTGGTGTTACTATGCATCCTAGGTGTTAAGGAACTTTTCTTTATGGTTCTAGTATGTGGAATGATGTCTAGGGATATTGTGTTAATGTTCTGAAATGTAGTCACCAAAATTCTGGCCACAAGCTTTCTATTCGGAATCGCACTGTTCTTAGTGGTTTAAGTCTTTTCACCTGACTAACTGTTCTCAATTATTAACTGGTTATATCTCTACAAACTCATGCTTCCAACTGGAAAACATTTCTCGAAAACTTCTGTGTTTATGACTTTCACTTTATTTAACACAGGAACATATGTGAGCGACACACTGCTCTTAATACAATTTGACATTGTTCATTTAAATCATCGATACTTCATTTCATAGATTACTTTTGCATAAGTATATGCTTCTTCACAATTCTCTAGGCTATCAAGACTTATCTTCTTTTGAGTGCTTCCATAGCATAATTATTCTTTCCTTCATACATTCTATTCTTAGGAATTCCACTTGATATATTTAGATATCCTTTCATTTCAATAATGTTTCAATTCAGTGCCTTCCTGCACATCTTCTTTTAGTCGGCAATCATACATATTTGCTTTGGGCTTACATGCCCTTCCATGATGGTTACGATACCCTTGAACTGTTCAACTATCTCTGGTGGCTATACTAGCCTAAATCTTACCCAAATCTCCGAACTCCTGACGAGATGGGTTTATCCTCAATTGAATTAGAATTACACTAGATTTCTGCTTGAAATCTACATCCAATATGAACACTTTAAAGTAGAATCAAATACACTGCGTAAGTGGACCTTGCCACACCAGCCGACACTATGGAATCCTGTAACTATGTCTTCTACGTCATTTTACGCCACTTCGTAGTCATAGTTAATGATCGCATTTATTTTGTGTTTGGTGAGTGTACAACATGGTGCAAAGCGATCTCTCTCCAACTCCACTTTAACATAATCGCTATGCCCCATGATGCGCACTCAACACTAGGTATGTGAAGGCATCTGTCTGTTCCAGTTGCTGATTCCTTACTGATATGGGCTCAGGGTTGCTCACATTGAGCGTCATGACCTCTGTCTTCTTTAGGTTGATATTCAAGCCCACCTGCTGGCTATACTTATTAAGTCTATCCATTTTTTCCTGGATGTGTTGATGTGAATGTGCTAGCAGTGCAATGTCATCTGCATATTCCAGATCTTCCAATGTAGAAAATGTAGTCCATCTTATTCCTTCTTGGATTGCCCTCTGTTGTCTGGCGCATCACCCAGTCTATGACTGTTAAAAATAGAGTGGTTGATAAGGGGCATCCCTGTCGTACTCCTGTCTTCACTTCAAAGGTTAGGCTGCTCTGCCCAATGCTGCATGTAAAGTTGGCATAAAGGCTTTTTATGATTGACACTATGCAGCTTGGAATTCCATAAGCCCTCAGTATTTTCCATAAACTGTCCCTATGTATACTGTCAAAAGCCTTTTCAAAATCAACGAAATTAATGTACAACTGTCTTTGCCATTCTGAGCACTGCTCTATAATGTTCCTGAGGGTAAATATATGATCTACACATCTTCTGTTCTTTCTAAATCCTGCTTGTTCTTTCCTCAGTTTGTGGTCTACTGCTTTTGAGATTCTCTGTATAATTATCCTGCCTAGTATTTTGCTGGGAACTGAGAGAAGAGTTATTCCTCTCCAATTATTGCAGTCTGCAAGATCTCCCTTCTTGGGCAATTTGACAATTATTCCTTTTCTCCACTCTGTTGATGTTGTCCTGTTTTCCAGACTTGTGCAAATAGTGGTTCTAATAGTTCTGCTGCTAGCTCTGGGTCTGTCTTAAATAGCTCTGCATTTAAGTTATCATGACCAGGAGCTTTTCCATTCTTTAACCCTTTGATTGCTGTGATGATTTCTTCTTTTCGTGGGATGTCTGTATTAACATCTAGATCATTTTCAGCCTCAGGAACATTCAATTGTGTTTCTGGTGGTTCCTTATTCAGAGTTTCTCTGAAATGCTCTGCCCATCTTGTTTCCTGTCCCTCTACTGTCGTGATGAGATTTCCGTGCTTATCTCTTACTAATGTAATATTGTTTGCACCTCGTTTTCCACTGATGATTTTAGTTATTTTGTATACTGTGCTTTGTTCATTTCTCAGTGCTGCCTCTTCTGCCTGTCTTGCAAGGTCATCCAGAAATGTCCTTTTGTTAGCATGGGTTTGACGTTTAAATTCCTTGTGCAGCTGACTGTACTGTTCACTATATATTTCCTTTAACCTGGGAGACTTAGCTTCTGTTTTCTTTCTTTTCATTTCCTTTCTCTTCGCTATGGTGTTTAGCGTATCTGGTGTTATCCAGTCTTGGCTCTTTCTTTCCTGGAATCCCAAGCATGACTTGCTGCTTTCCTTGTATATTGTTGAGATGGTGTTGAATCTCTGGTCTACATCATCGGTCTCTGTTCTTTCCTGGCTTTTGATAATCTCATATCTTCTCTTTACGTCGACCATGAAAGCTTTTCTGGTGAGGGGATCCTTCAGTTTCGTGATGTTGTATCTTTTCTGTTTGACTGCAACTGGTCCAGCAGCTCTGAGTTTCACTTTCAGTCTTGTTACTACTAGGTGATGAATACTTCCCACATCTGCGCCTCTTCTTACTTTCACGTCTTGTAGTGCATGTCTCCATCTGCCATTGATCATTATGTGATCTATCTGGTTTCTGTCTCCTCCGTTTGGTGATTCCCATGTTAACTTTTGCACTTCCTTGTGTGGAAAAAGTGTTCCTCCAATGACCAGGTTGTTAATACTGCAGAAGCTTATTAATTTGTCCCCATTCTCATCTGCTGTTCCGCTGCCGCATTTCCCCATTACTCTTTCATTATAATTATTGTGTGCTCCCACTTTCGCATTTAGGTCTCCCATTACTATAATGAGATCGTACCTGGGTGTAGTTTCCATTTCTTTTTGCACCTATTGATAGAACTCGTTCTTGCTCTCTTCATCACTGTCATTTGTTGGTGCATAGCATTGTATAATTGTGGTGTTGGTGAACCTCCCTCTCAGTCTGCTCTTATCAGTCTGTTGTTGATGGGTTTCCATTCCAGTAAAGACCTTTCCATTCCTTTCTTCAGGATAATGGCTACACCTTCGTTGTGCTGACCATCCTCTCTACCAGAATAAAGTACTGTTTCCCCTGTAGCTGTTTTTATTCTCCCCTTACCTGTCCATCTGCTCTCGCTTATTCCCAGGATATGTATTTTGTAGTTCCTCATCTCTGCTGTGATTTGTCTCAGCTTTCCTGCCTCATTCATAGTTCTGACGTTCCAAAAACCAATTCTGGTTTCGTGTTTTGCAGTCGGGGCATTCGTTTTCATGCCAGTGGCTTCCTTTCGGCTTTCACCACTGTCAGTCATACGAGCCTGAGACTCCGGATGTCCGTCCCGCAGCAAAGTTTTTCCATTTATTGTTGTTTCCGTAACATGTGCGATTTTTTACATAGACAGGGGTGTCGGCCCTGTGCTAAAACCCCCAACCTGGAGGACCAGAGTACCAGCTTTTGTCTGACCCCTACCCACGCAGACCAGTCCAGCTTGGTTGAACCTACCAGGAGTAAATCTCCCACTGGCATAGCTCTGGGGATTGTCAGGGTACACAAGCTGCCATACTGCTACAAGGTATAGGTACCATTGATGGCAGGAACCTCTGTCTGTGAGGCTAATTACATCCTCATTGACTCTTGAAATCATCCACACAGTTCCAGGGGTTCCCCCTGTGGTGAAACTTGTTGAGAATCCAGCATTGCACACTAAGCTAGGAGAAGTCACTTGAAGCCAGACGTGATTCTGCTGTTTAACTAGGGCTGCTGAGCTTCTCGCTCTTTAGCAGCCAATACCAAGTTGAAGACTCCTTGGTATTATCTACACTGTAGATCTAGGCTTTTCCTGTGGCTTTTCTGCCATTCCGAAACATGTTGAGTTGAAGTCATGAGCTTCAGTTTCTCCAGCTCAGCTTGCATTTAAAGGATCATCACATCTGGTCCCAAGCTAGGAGTAAGAAGTGCGTCGCATAATGTGCATTCCCCGCCATTCAAGGGGGCTCTCCAACTTTGCAGAGCTAAAATATTGTTCTCTGGTTCTGGGCTCTCCCAAGGAATTGTCATGTCCTGCACTGAGCCACTTCTCAGCTTCCCCTGCCTATCACTGGGTCCACAGTGAGATACTTCTGCATGCAGTGAACCAAGTCAAAGCCAAAAATTACGCCTGGGGGCTCAAGTGACTTCTCCAAGCTTGGTGTGCAATGCTGGGTTCTCAACAAGTTTCACCACAAGGGGAGTCCCTAGAAGTGTGTGTATGATTTCAAGAGTCAATGAGGATGTATTTAGCCTCACAGACATAGGTTCACTTCCATGTACGTATAATGTATCATTGTGCTTAGCTGGTGGTCATATAGGGATGCCTCCATGCATTATATATCTTGTGTAATGTTAACTCAAGTTGTAAAAAAACAATAATGGGGGGGGGGGGGGGGGGGGGTCAAAGGCTAGTGCATGTGAGTTAATATTTAATTTACTTTTAATTTGGCAAAAGTAAAATGTATTACCAGATCTGTATTAGACCTTTGCATTCTTATTATATTTTTACTAGCTACTACCATTCTTTCTCTCCCACCCTCTCGAGTGGCTATACAAGATTATGAGTTCACTGTGTTGTTCACTTCATGAAAATACAAAATATCCTCGGGTCTTAACACTTACCTGAACCCCCAGCATTTTTCCAATGCAAAAAAAAAAGCCTTTAACATAATGAACCTATGAACGTACATTCAGCTGAGCTGAAAACAGGATGGTGGGTGTTGAGTTTGGGTTATGGTAAGTGTTTTAGAGGCTATTTTGTAATTAATCGAAGTGAAAGGCAGACGTATTGCTAGATACTTGGGCAACGTGGCAGCACATATCTATTGTTGTTAACTTCTGCCAATCAGTAATTGGTGAGGAGGAATAATGCCATAAACAAATAGTGGGAACTGAACATACTTTCGAAAATTATCTACGCTATATGTCCTAATTATAACCCATCAGTGACTTAACAGGATATTTTTGATTAATTAACAAAATAGTAATCGCATACTTAGATCACATCTATTGTCTTAAAAGCTATTATGGGTAGATAGCATCTGTCAGGTTAGAAGGAATAGATTAGAGTAGCGGTAGGCAGTCCAGGAACTGTGGCTATACTTTAGATGCACTGAGCTCTCTAAAGATCTACCTTGATAAAATCATCAGTTTTCAAAGTATGTAGATTTTGGAATAAGTATGTCTATTTGTAATTTTTATCTCTGCCGCACGATATGCTTCCTGCAGCTCCATCAGTAGAGCTATGGAAAATTAAGTAATTTACCAAATACTAACCACTTCAAAGAAAAGATAGCTTCGTACCTCATACAGTTCATGAATAAAGTGAATTTTAGGAAGCAAACTTGAGAGTTTTTACTGGGAATGCAGGGAAAGTATCCTGAGAAACACAGAGCTGTTAAGTGACGATCGGAAGGAGCTAGTTAAAATGTACCTAGGTTAAACAATTTTTTTTTTCCTTCGGTCACCTAGAGATCTGCCAAATGATGCCTTAGGATCTAGCAGTAGATCAAGTTCGACCAGTTGCTGACCCCTGGATTAGAACTTCACTTATAATTGTAATTTATTTTAAAATATAAATGTATACATATACAATAATACTGTAATGTGCGCATAATTCCTTTGAAAAATCTTCAGTCTATATACATATTCTTTAGCATTTTATCTTCCTCTTCTTTGATCCTTAGCTGCCAACTATCAAAGCAGTCAGTGGCCACCATGCCTGGTGGCGTCTTATAGGGCAGCAACAAACTGCTTCCACTTTGCTCGGTCGGCGGCCATCCTTCATGCAGTGTCCCAGTTCTGGTTCATTCTTTATATCTCGGCCTCCACAGTTCTCCGCCAAGTTGTTTTTGGTCAGCCTCTCTATTGATTTCCTTCAGGGGTCCATAGCATAGCTGTTCTTGTGATGGTATCGGGGTCTCTTCTGAGGACGTGGCCATCACAACTCCAGCGTCTGCCAGCTGTGATGGTGTGCATGTCCTCTTGGTTGCTCAGAGTAAGCAGCTCTTGGTTGGTGATGGTATTCGGCCAAAAAATTTGGAGAATTTTCCTTAGACATATTGTGTGGAAAGAGGACAGTTTTGACATTTCTTTCTCTGATACTCTCTAGCATTCCGCACCATAGAGAAGCACAGAAAGTACGCAGCTCTCATATAATCTTAATTTGGTGGTTGTGCTGTACTGAGAGGACTTTCAGATGTTGTTTAGACTAGCAAAGGCTGTTCTCGCTTTATTCATTCTGTTGTTGTCTGTGCTTGTTTCTCCGTCTGGTGTTACTATGAATCCTAGGTATGGAAACGTGTCTGTCTGTTCCAGCTTCTAGTTCCTTATTGTTATGGGCTCAAGATTGCCCACATTGAGTGTCATGACCTCTGACTTCTTTAGATTGATATTCAGACCTACCTGCTGGCTATACTTATTCAGTCTATCTATTTTTTCTTGGATGTGTTGATGTGAATGTGCGAGTTAGTGCAATGTCATCTGCATATTCCAGATCTTCCAGTGTAGAAAACGTTGTCCATCTTATTCCTCTTGGACCTGCCCTCTGTTGTCTGGCACATTACCTAGTCTATGAGTGTCAAAAATAAAGTGGTTGATAAGGGGCATCCCTGTCATACTCTTGTCTTCGCCTCAAAAATTAAGGTTACTCTGCCCAACACTACAAGTAAATTTAGCATAGAGGCTTTTTATGATGGGAACAATGCAGCTGGGAATTCCATAAGCCCTCAGTATTTTCCATAGGCTGTCCCTGTGTATGCTATCAAAAGCCTTTTCAAAATCAACAAAGTTAATGAATAGCTGTCTCTGCCATTCTGAGCACTGCTCTATTGTTCCTGAGGGTGAATATATGATCTGCACATCTTCTGTTCTTTCTGAATCCTGCTTGTTCTTTCCTCAGTTTATTGCCTACTGCTTTTGATTTCTCTGGATAATTATCCTGTCTAGTATTTTACATGGAACGAACAAACTTTATTTTCAAAGGGTTGAGAATTGGGTTTGCAGGCCTGTCTGACATTCTGCCCTTCCTTTCTCTCACCTTTCAAACTGAATTCATTTATTCTCACATGCATTTTACATATCAATTTCAAGGAATTCAGGGAACCGAGAGGAGAGTAATTCTTCTCCAGTTGTTGCAGTCTGCGAAGTCGCTCTTCTTGGGCAATTTGACAATTATTCCACACTATTGGTTTTGTCTCTGTTTTCCAGACTTGTGCAAATAGTGGTTCTAATAGTTCTGCTGCTAGTTCAGGGTGTCTTATATAACTCAGCATTTAAATTGTCATGACCAGGCGCTTTTCCATTCTTTAACCCATTGATACCTGTGATGATCATTTTTAGCCGTAGGAACATTCAGCTGCATCTCTGATTGTTCCTTATTCAGTGTTTCTCTGAAGTGCACTGGCCATCTTGTTTCCTGCCCTTGTGCTGTGGTGATGAGCTTTCCTTGCTTATCTCTTACTTATGTAATATTGTTTGCACTCTATACTCATCAAATAATCTAGATTGATGCGACAAAAAA
Organism: Oreohelix idahoensis; assembly: GCA_024509875.1. Classification (NCBI taxonomy): domain Eukaryota; kingdom Metazoa; phylum Mollusca; class Gastropoda; order Stylommatophora; family Oreohelicidae; genus Oreohelix; species Oreohelix idahoensis. The sequence goes on along the minus strand of JAMPIV010012342.1, from coordinate 52,165 downwards.
ATACGTGCGAATCGGTTGCAATTCACTCTCTACTGGTCTATATCATCAGTACCAATAAGAGTCTTTTACCACTTACAAATCATTAATCTTTCTGAGTGAGTCGCCAGAACTCTCTTCTACGAGATATCCACACACAGCGCGCGACTGACTTCTTCTACTATCAGAGAGATACGCTGAAGCTGCGATGCTCCTTTCAGACAATACTTACGCGCGAGCATTCGCATGTCAACAATACATCCTTTATCCCATCGAGTAGTTATAATCTAATGTTGTAGTAGCGAGTCGAGAATCCAACTGTGACCTATTTTAGAGACGTTGCTTTCTAACATTCTCAGAATCTTCGTATAGAGCCCTCACTCAACTAATTTAAGCTAGTACGAAGCGAGCGTCTGAGATACAACCATCTTGAAGAACAACCCATCATCTCCTAGCGTGCCACCTCTTCTATACCATTCACGACAAAACTCTGCAATTCAATCTCGACGTAGCTAACCTGCGTCCCTCCCTTCTTACCCAGAAGCATTTTAGATCAAATGTACACACTCGGTGTTCATAAACTCGGTTATTTCTGTTCTACCCGACCAATTTAGCGTTGGTGGAATTCCCACTATGTCTTCTAATTTGTAGAATTATTCTTTGTGTGGGGCAAAAGCGCAGTTCCGACCCAATGACCAAGAATTTGCGTTGAATATTGCGAGAGCGCTGCAATCAAAGCTTATTAATTTATCCCCAATCGTCATATTGAGCTATTTAGCCGCTGAGCCTGAAAATTTCCCCCATTACTCTTTCATTACTATTTATTTGTGTGTTCCAAGTTTTTTCGCACTATAGTCTCTCCATTACTAATGAATAAGGTCATATCTAAAGTTGTGCATGTTTCCATTTCCTGTTTAGGCAGCTGTTTGATAGAAATTCCGTCCTTGACCTTTTACATTGCTCTGTCAATATTTGTATGGTGCATCAACATTAAGATACATCATTGTGGAATTCTTGGTGTATGAGAGATATTGTCTCTCCCTCATGTTACTTGTTGCTTATCACTATCCTGTTAGTTCTGAGAACAAATTGTTTATGCACATTTCCAGTAATGGGCCTTTTCTATTCCATATCTTTTAGGTAAAATGGCTATGCCTTTATTCTAGTGCAATTCACATCCTCTCTCTTCTCTAGAGTAAAGTACGTAGAGTCTGCATCCTGTGTACATTTAGCTGTTTATTTCATCCCTGTCCTGGATCCATCTAGCCTCTCATTAATCCAGGAGAATATGTAACCGATATGTGATTTTTCCTCATTTCATGTGATATGATACCTGCCTCATTTTCCTGCCTCATTCAATAGTTTCTAGAATGTTCCAGAATCCAATTTCTGTATTTCGTAGTTTGAGCGCGATCAAGCGAGGCATCCGTTTCTTCATACCACGTAGTGCTTCCTTCGGCTTTCACCAACTGTCATCCATAATACGAGCCTACAAGATTCTGAATGTCCTGTCCGCATCATAAGGCTTATTTCTCCATATTGTTTGCAGTCTTTCTTCCTCCGTAAAGTGAGTGTATAATTTAACATTAGACAGTGTGTCACCTGTGTTAAAGACCCTTCCTGGAGTGAACCATGGTTGCACAGCTTTAACATCTGAGCCCCTACCCATGCAGACCTGTTCCACAGCTATGTAGAACTCTGCCAGGAGCGAAGTAAAAAACTCTCCCCCCGCTGGCTTACTTAGCAACTGTGGGGGTTTCATGGTACTTAAGCTGCCTTACACCACACACTTCAAGGCATTAGGTGCACCAGTGAAGGCATTTCGAGTCAAATTTAATGGCGAACCAACTTTAAATGTTTTGGTGACATGTCAAAGACTCGTTGCTTGGATTTCTAGGTCAACTGACTATAATATTAATTATATTTCAGTTCGCTTCAGAGCTGAATATTGCTCAACATGCACCAGAAGAAAATTGTATGTAGCAGAAGAAATTGGTTGACAAAAATGAAGAGGGAGTAAGAGTAGTATTGCATATTGGTTAAAGTGTATGTTCAGGTAACGTGACATACAGAAACAAGAATATAAGCAAGATTCTCTAAATATATAAAGCTATTGTCGTGAAAATATCCTCACATGAATATTGATCTTTTGTTATGTCCCAAAGTTTACACATGTGATCAGTGCTAGATAGTTAAAACAGAGGTGAGAGGGAAGCAAATCGATAGAGGCAATATAGTTCCAGATTTAAACAAAAAACTAAACTTTAAACCAAGATCTTCAATTCCCATTCAAGTTTTATGTGGATTAGAGCAATTAGCGTTGTGAGTACTTCCAGTTAGTTCTAGCTTTCATTGAACTGGCAGATGTCTTTTTTTAATTTATTTATTTTAATTCAGTCATCTGTCATCAGTTTTTATAAGTGTGTTTTTGTTAATTATAGTTTCCAAGTGTCTGTGTGTGTTGAATGATTTACTTGCTAGGTGAAAGGTAATGGAAAGGAAAAAACCGAATGCAGGAGAAATGGTGCTATTCTCAAGACATCAGACAGAAATTGCACACCATACTTCTTTGCCATCATTTTTCTATTTCTTGACATGTTTCATACTCTGCTACGTGAATTACACAAGGAAAATGAAAAATACACTTTTTAGTTTTTCTAACATGCTTATTAATATCATGCACTATAAATGTTTCAATAAATACACGTGAAACAAAGCAAAAAAACAAATAAAAATGAGACACAACTGCACTTTATTACATAAAATGCAATGTCTTCTCTTGGTAACAAAAGCAGTTCAACCGTGAGATCCTTGTTATTCTATGTATGAAATGTTTTTTCTAATGATGGCTGTCTTCTCAATAGTATCAATGTACTGTTTTAATGCCATTTTTGATTTGAATTTGTGTTTCTGGAATAAACAGTATAAACAAAAACTGTCCAAAATGGCATTTTATATAGCTCATTGTTAGGATTTATAGAGACAATATTGTTTTTCAACCCACAAAAAGCCAGCACTTCAAACCTCAAACAATGAGGTCAATCCAGGGAGTAAAGGAAGGTGAATCGAGTAACAATAAGATGACATGTGTCGTCAAATACGCCTAATGAGATGAGAGGCCAGTAACGATAAAAGCACCACACTTACCCCCTGATTCTCACAACCGAACCAGTCGAAACAGAATATGCGGAGCAGAGCGGTATTATGCGGCACATAGATAAACTCCATTCCTGAGACACGAATACGGAATACAAGTAAGATATCTGCGTAAACACACTATTATAAACACAAATAATGGTGGGAAAACTATAGAGCTGGAGGATCAAGGCCTCAATGGATAACCCAGAAATTGCGCTAATTTGAGCTTGACCCCAACATTAGACAATACTCTAAATGATAACCCAGAAAGAGAATCACAGTATTATAGGAACCTTAAGCGCGCCCGGGAGGTAAGACAGATTCCACCAGAGAATATTTAATCTGTGACCGTGTGCTTATACAAATCCTAAAACGTCTGGCAAAACTCTAAACTAATACCTCCTGGTAGAACTAAAAAGTATATCCAAATTGAGAGATGACAAGTGAAGATATTAACAAAGTAAGAAATATATGACAAGCGACTTTACTCATTCACAATAACAATCACATGTAACATTGGTATCTTAAGACAACGTATTTAGATAATTGAGAGAATCTTGGCCAAGTTCACCTTTGAATTACATGTATCCCTCGCCACATAGGGCCTTGAGGTTCACTTGGTTACCCCTACACCCTCCGTTTCATAGGGGTAGAAGAGGTTTCGATAATAGTGAGATGAATTAGTATTGAATTTATGATTATGTTAGTAAGAGGTCCTTACACTGTGAAATTATGCCTGACAGTATTATTATTACAAGTATACTAAGTTCTTCTGCTTATCTAGAAAAAACTGATCCTGTATGCGTGTGACTATGACAAAGTACAACCAACAAGATCTAATCTGATATCATTGATGGCCTCACCGAGGATAAAACGACGAAGTAAGTTGTCTATTTCAAAAGATAACTTAACAAATGGCGTAGGCTTAAGAGTAAATAGCTCGATAGCGACTTAGTCCCAAAGATATCATCCTATCATGGAATGTAAGAGCATTATTATATCATTTCCTTTTTGCTCTGCATGGATTAGCGCCACCCACTGAAGTTTAGCCTCCTTCCCTGCTAAGGCTCTCATTCATAGGCTATCAACACAGTGCCTTCCAACAGCATTATATCAGTCATAATAGCGTTTACAACAGATCACGGTACTATTCTGTAGTGCGTGCAGTTTGTGCGTTATTTAGCCTACTGAAGAATTATGCCAACCACACCTCATCACTATTCCCGCATAACATATTACATGCCTAAAGGGAGCAATAAGATCTCCCCATTCTTTCTTCACACAACCTAGCTCTGGCAGTCGATTGGTAGTAAAGCTGTCGATCGAGCTACGCTCCCTTTTCTTAGGAGCCCTTTCACTTTTCAGGACTTTTAGTGTATCGTAACCACGCTGATCGGTATTAGCGAGTGACAACAAAGTTCAATTTCACTTATAATTATTTGAGGATGCGGCGTAAATGCGCGTCTCTGATATATCCATCTAGTTTGAAAAAGGATAGTAGCGCCCTTAGACGCCGCAAAAACCTGAAACCTATAACCCATTCTTATCCTTTGTTAATCCTCTCTGAGACCCTGGGGGAAACTCACATGACAAAGAGTGCTAAAAACATTATCTACATAACAAGGAGAATGACTAAATAGCCAAGTACCTATAAAAGGGGCCAGAAACATGAAGGACATGGTCACATAGCGCGCTGACAATATTTAGTCATAAATTGCTTTATCCTTTATCAATATATGCCACTACCACCGAGCCTGAATTGAACTACAACATCTGCCATCTCTATGTCTTCGACGCCTTATAAACAAAAAAGAACACACATATGAGTCGGAGTATAACACCCAATTTCCATTCAAACTACTAAACCAGGTCCATGAGCGCATGCACCGTTAATAAACCCTCCCTTCCATCGCCTGTCAAAAATGCGAAGTTATTCTCCCCCATTTAGCTGTGATTTTTAAGATTTGGGACAACAGTAACATAAGGACATACTGAAGAGAAGCCAAAATTCGTGGAGAAATATGGTGAGGGTGAGTGTGAGGAGAAATTTTCCAATATATAACAATTAAATCAGTGAGCCTGCCTAGCTGCACATCCAAGCCTAAGTGCTATGTGATGAGGTACCGACGCGCGTTTAGTCTATGAGTGTTGAGCAAATAGAGAAGAGAAACATTCTTGAGAGCGCGTCAACCCTCGATGCTCCTTGTAACAACCTATCCTCTAGTATTATGGTGAGAAGATCATGCATTATAACTGTCCCATTAACATGTGTTGCCACGAGGCAGAAAATTCTTTCAAAAGACAACTTTTACCGTCCCAAGAAAACCAGTCCAGACATCTCACTTTTATCTCTCCTGCCAATTCTATTCATGCGCCTCTCCTATCTATTGCGAAATATATGGCTCTCTTACGTCTATGAGACAAGGTGTTTGGTGGATGAGCCACTGGTGGTTCTTCCTTTGCTTGCTGGCAAATTATGAACGATATAAGAACGTACCTTATATACACTACTTCGGAATGTAGATTCAGAGCGAGATGGAAGTCTGACATAGCGTATGTAGACCAGCGCTCAAAATGTGTGTACCAAGTCTCAACGCCAAGTCCTACGGTCATCCAATGAACTCCAAACAAAATTTTTTTGGGACCAATTGAATAACATTTTTGAGAGAGAGCAACTTGATTAGACAGTCGACTTATATCCACTTCGTATTAACTTTATCTAAGTCCGACGAATGTCCAACAGTGGCGTGAAACCCAGCAAGCACACACTGTTTTCATCTCATGTCTTCTCAGACCTCTGTTTGTTTAAAACTTCTAATATAAAAGCTCTGTTCTTTTTTTTCATTTAAGTATATACCTCTACTAATCCGTTTGATATCTCCAACAATATCTAGTCTCATTAATTCGCGATCCTGGTCAACAGATGCTATCTGTTCTTCACTGCTTGTTGCATTTTCCTTCAATTCATCGTAGCACACCTGAGGCTGGTCTACCAGATCTTGGCAGATCCGCCCAACATTTTAGATGCGGGAAACAGACCATGAAGTGTCGAGAGCATATAATAAAAAACCGAATGAGTGACACCATTTTTATTAACATGGCGGATGATTAGAAGAGGGACGAAAGATACAACCGAAGTAAAAATATAAGGACAAAGACACATAAACACTAGGTTCCATCTCCCTGTGTATTTTCAGTAGGTGGGTTTTATCCTTGAAACAATCATTAATTTAAACACAGCTCTGGCCTCCTATCTTTTCCAGTCGCTTTTGTCAAATCTTTGGAGCAGCAATCCGGTCCAATAGGGTACATAGCGCCGTGGCACCGTTAGCTGAGAAAACCCATTGAAGTGAAACAAATCGAAACTTCACCAACATTCAGAAGTGCCCAATATATGATCTATAAATGGTCGCCAAGTTCATCTTCCTTCCCCAGTGATTCCTTCATGGTCAGTGGCCCCAAGACTTAGTGTCAATGTACCCCTTGTATATATAATAAATATAAACTTTTAAGCCTTAGCATGCTAGATAAAGCAACCCTGTTAGTCCTGAGAACTGAAGAGAACGAAAAAGAGGTACTGTCAGCTACCGTCAGTGCCATGTTTGAATGTGTAATTGGCCAATATGAAAAGTTGCGTGTTATGGGGCTGGCAGAATAATTATAGTTAAAATTAAAATGTGCTACAACAACCACAGCCCTTCAAAAGCACATAGTTTGCTTTTGACTGCAGCTTCATGCATAGGAGTTTCATCTGTCAAGATGGAGAGAGATCATGAGCTCCATAAGATGCCAACAGGAAGAAAGGTGTTTGTTAACAATCATTCTGAACATTCTAATAGTGTCCTTTAAATGAGCTGTGCGAACTTTGGTATTGCACAATTATGATGAGCGAGTATAATCTTATTTCGTGCGATGATTATAGAGAGTCTGCAGCGAGCATTAGCTATGGCTCTCGCGCGACACCAAGTGCAGCTAGAGAGTCAACACAATCCAATTCTAACACTGAGTCGTTTGAGTAACATTGTGTGGCGCGAAACATCTAACTAAACGAATGAGTGTGAGTTCTCGTTACTGCTTGTGAGCATAATTTAACTGAGTTCGGGGATTGAGAAACCTTGTTTAATATATATCTGCTCTAGTCTGCCAAGCTGTAAATGGCTTTCTGACTTTGCTCTTGAATTAGGAAAGGCAAAGGCAGCAAGGAAGGCAACTAATCACCTCACCTTATAAAGCTGGACTTAGTATGGTGTGGTCTCTAACATTTTACTCCCCTACGGCTGTATGTACTAAAGGACTATTGTAATATATTGATTTAAACTACATTGTGGCAACGGATACATATTTAGGCAAAGTGGTAAATGTGGAAACCAATTACACAGATTGCCAAATATATTATGCGGGAAACACTACAGGCATTAGATTCATGAAGTGAGCTTCTTCTGTGAGCCATATTTAAAATTTTTATGTGAGTTGTAATGTGGGACCACTCACAGATTGGTGTGAGTTGTAATGTGGAACCACTCACAGATTGATGTGAGTTGTAATGTGGAACCACTCACAGATTGGTGTGAATTGTAATATGGAACAAGGTTGCATACTAATAATGAACATTTTTTTGAACCCACATACAACAGCTGTATATGAACTATTGGAAATATTTTCATGATTTTTCTTTTTATAATATACTGTACTGAGTGCATGTTTCTCTTTGCCCCGTGTAGTTACCAGGGGTCTGTGAGGAGACAAAGAAAGAGTAGAACTACTTCTCCCTCAGGAATATGTCCTATGAGGTATATTAGGGCTGACAGCCTCATCATTTAAAACAAATTGCTTCAGAAACCATGCTGCAAGAGCTCATAAATGCTTTGGTGCAGGCTTCATGCAAAGGGGCCATCTACAGTTCTCTGTAGGGAGCAAAATGGGAAATGAGATGGTCGCTGAATGGTTAATTATTTACAATTTTAAATGCATTCAATATGTAAGATATAATGATTTCATCTAACTGTCACCAGGATTTAACAGTCTGGTTGACACAGATAAAGCGTCTCTTCGACAGATTATTGATGACCACATTCAAAAAGGCAAAGATGCCAAGACTGACAGCACACATGAGAGACGAGGAAAGGAACGAAGCTCTTGACATGGAAGATAATGCGGAAAAATACATTTCCAATTTAATTCGGAAATAGCATTAGTGACGCACCGACATGTGTGACAAACGAGAGCGTATCACACAAAAGATGAAGATATTTATCTATCAATAATAACGCTCGAAGCATATATTATATATCTTTCCTAGTATTGAATAATAGATTCCTTCTTGCGTAGTAGATGACGATACAGTAAGCATATGCGATTTAACAGTGATAAAGGGTTCTGTGATGGATAACTCTTGAGAATATGGAGTTTGCTACCCACTGGAAGTTTAGCTTTCTCAGTTCATATATGTGCATATAATTTGTTTACTCTCTTTTTGAGCGGTCCCCCTAACAAGTTCATTCCCTCAGCATTATATTTCTATCTTCTCCTTGGATACATATAAAAACAACGTACTAATAAATAATATTATAAAACAAGGTCCAACCCCCATCTTATTTTTTTTAAACTCTATCTATACTAACTTCCGGTGTCAGAATTTTTCAGTGTGAAAAAATACATACGCTCCCCCTTAAAAATATGTCCTTCCCCCCCCTAATAAATCCCTCCTTTCCCCTTTAAAATAAAAAACAAAAAAAAAAAAAGTTTTTGAAAAAAACAGTAATATAGATAATAAAAAAAAAAAAAAAAATCTCTAATAAAAAAAAGTTAAAAAGATAACTAACAAAAATAAACAAAAATATAATAAAAAAATCACTATAAGTATTCTGGCAGCCAATTATTTATGTTTTTAGTTATTTCATCCAATGCCTAAGATTACCGCTATTAATTTAAATATAAATGAGCTCTCACAAAGCGATTATTTACCCATGTGAACATTTATTTTATTTGAATATTAGATTTCTGTGCTCTAGTTAATGCGATAATAGTTTTCATAAATTCTATAAAACTATACATTATAGGAATGTGCTGCATATCATGAGAGACCATTTCCTTGATCTCAAATTAAAATATATATCATCACTAAATAATCTAAATTAAAGTAAATTTAACAAGTAACCATAATAAAAATCTTATCTTATGCGTAAAATATATATTAATAAAATTCCAGAAATTCCCATTAAAAACTAAAATAATATAACCATACTAAAAAAAAATATGAACTAAGCGCATACTCAAAGGTTAAATAAAAAACCATAAAATTATCAGGAAGAATATGTAAAAAAAAAAAAAAAAACAAAAAACCAAAAATAAGGTAAAGAAAAAACAACAAAAAAAAAAAAAAAAAAATTCAAACAAACAAAAAAAAAAAAAAATAACTGGGTCAAATATGGTTTTTCTGTGTTGCCCAACTGAATGTAACTCCATGTGAAAACTTAATAACCAGCGAAACATTCTTGTATAAAGCAGAATGCAAAACGGCTGAAAAAGCTGTCCTATAAAACAAATCGTATCAAAACACCAGATAAAAAGACATTAAAAAAATCTCAAAATGCGAAAAAAAATCATATATAAGCTATACTTAAAAAAGATCAATTTAAAACATTTACTCACTCTAATGCTTTGAACATGCTCCCTGTACTTCCTCATTGAAGTCTAGTTTGGTAGTATCATCTGCAATTTTTGTTGGTGCATATCATTGTTTTATTATTTGTTCTTCTTGTTGCTTTTATTCTGGGTGATATTGGCTCCATGTTGTCAGTGCCTTCATTGCTTCTGACATCATTATAAAAGAAACCCCTTCTATGTGTGCACAGTATTCAACTACATGATTAAAATAGATTATGTTATCTCCTGTAATCAGTATTTTGTGTCCTGCTCCACTCCTTCTCATCTCCGCCAGGAACCACTAGTTTTATGTTGTTGCATGTCATCTCCATGGCCTTTAGCCGAAGAAGATTTGACAGAGGCCTGACCACCAGCATCTGATTTTCTTCAGGCTGGATCATATGCTTCTCTGGTGGTAATTCTTCTCGACTGGTCATTTTTTTCTTCCTAGGCTTAAGTTGTTGGTTGGTCTTAACCTAACTCCTGAATCCTGGACCAGTTTTGCTCTCTCTGTCTGGCCTCTCTGCCAAGGTATTTTCAGCTTGTTTGAACCAGCCATTGGCAAAGACTTTTTTATTTTTGGTCAAGGAAACAATCGTAATATTTTAAACTTAGTTTTAAAAAGCATTATTATTAAAGTGTGATTATACAATATATTGACCATAATACTGTGACTTTTTATATAAAAAAACATATTTTAAAAGTCTGTAGTGTGGTAGTAAAATTAAATTTACTTTTAATTTTTCTACAGTGAAATATTACATTGAAAAGTATAGACCAGTTTTATACCATTGTAAAAGACAAAGATTATATAGAACTACTCTCTAGTCTTATCTTAACCCTTTTCATACAGTTTTACTGCATTTGGACTCCCATTCCAAATTGCTGTTGTCTTGCATGTGAATTATCAACATGTGAGTAGAAAAAAACTGAGATGTTGGATACTTTCAGGATGACAATGGTATAGAGCGGACATTTGGTGATGTGGTGACAAGGAAGAAGTACTCCCATGTTGATCTTGTTGTGATGATTGATGGAGCTGACAATGAAAGAGGTGCTGTCACTGCAGGTGGCAGGGGATATTACCTCAAGGTCAGTCAATGTTTATAGTTCAGTTTGTTTAGGGATTTAGTTTTGCCTTTTTTTTTTTTTTTAAACCTTTAAACAATGATAACCAAAACTAAGAGATATTGTCAGAGACTGCGGGCATAGTTAGACTAGATATGTTGTTGTTGTTTAATTAGAGCAGATGAGCTTCTCGCTCTTCAGCAATGAATACCAAGTTGAAGACTCCTTGATATTATCTACATTAGATCTAGGCTTTTCCTGTGGCTTTTCTGCCATTCCAAAACGTGTTGAGTTGAAGCCATGAGCTCTAGTTTCTCCAGCTTGGCTTGCATTTAAAGGATCGTCACATCTGGTCCCAAGCTAGGAGCAAGAAGTGCGTGGCATACTGTGCATTCCCCGCCATCCAAGGGGGCTCTCCAACTTTGCAGAGCTAAAATACTTTACTCTGGTTCTGGGCTCTCCCAAGGAAGAATTATCACGTCCTGCACAGAGCCACTTCTCAGCTTTCCATGCCTATCACTAGGTCCATAGTGAGATCCTTCTGCATGCAGTCAATCAAGTCAAAGAATTATGTCTGGGGCTCAAGTGACTTCTCCACGCTTAGTGTGCAATGCTGGGTTCTCAACAAGTTTCACCACAGGGGGTGTCATGAGAGGTTTTAATTGGTATAAATGTTAAGTAGATAAAACTGGTGGACTCTAATAATTCCTCTTGTATCATGCCCATGGGAGCCCGCTTCCTACCTTAAAAGAAATACCCCAGTCTTAGAAATAAGCACTGATGTATGGTTGTCATAGGTATAGTCAGACTATAAAGTTATCTGGCCCAGATGGTAATAATAAGTACCAGACACTTAGTCATCTCCTCCCTACAACTGTCCTATGATGTGTTATGTCTAGGGGAAATAATGAAACAAGGTAACTTCAAACAAAACAGGAATGAGTTACTCAAGTCCTCAGGTACAATTAATCAATTTATTTTATATATTAATTTTTCTTTTCTCATTTGGAAAATGAAGGGTTGCAAATAAAATGACATTTAAATTTACAAAAGCAAATGTGGAACACACACTATAAAAATATACACAGAAGGTGTACAATGACTCTTACCTCTTGGGACTGTCACTTTAAATTCTAATGTCACTTAGATTGACTTTAAATGTTGAATTGACTTGAACCAATAGTTCTTGAATCACTGTTCTCAAACTTTAAATATAGTCACTTTGACTTAGGATTCTGTCTTTACACATGTATTGACTTTTACTAAAGTTATATCATCATTTGAATTTAGTAGTTGTGGTAGACCATATATTTTGAATCAGTCCTTTTTATGGATAACTTATCTTGGTTGACTTCACCGGGCTGTCAATCTGGTTTAGACAGTGGCTGGCAATCCCATGCATTAGGGTTTCCAGACCTGATCTGATGTACACTCTTGGTGATTGAAAGCTTCTCTGGCTATCACTCGCATACAACAGTCTTCTGCCTTCTGACAGTAATGATTTAACCTGCAACAACATAATGTCCCTAGGCTAGTATTTGGCTAGGAGAAACTTTCTCTAGCACAGATGTGAGGGCAGTAAGTCATCAGATGTCATTTGTTAAGTCAGACTAGACAGGTCAATTCAGTGACATAATTTAGACATATTTTATCATAAATATATATACATAATTCATTTGAATTAATTCCTCCTATCCTTTCACATTTCACTTCAGTGACATAGTATAGGCATATGTTATCATAAGTATATATACACATCATTCATTTAATTGATTCATCCTATTCTTTCACATTTCCTGTATGTATTGTTCCATCCAGTAATCAAGAAAAGCTTTGTAAGTCTCCTGATAACTAATCTACCTTCCAATCCCTCCTCTGGATCATTTAAAAAAATGTACAGCAACAATGGCTTCTTCCCTCCAAAAATTACACAATATGATTTTACACGATATAATTTGAATCTGTTATAAAATAATATTATATACATATTTACTAAACGAGTCAGCTTACCCTCAATTCAGAAATACACACAGGGCATCAATAGCCTGGCAGGCTGCACACACATAAAGATGGCAAAATGCTTGGTGGCGAGCTCTGTCTTTACTTCTGTGTTTGAACAATTTATGCGTGTGGTGGGTTTAGATGTTAAAAAGGTTAAGTATTAATTGTCTACAGATGTGAGGTCAGCTATGCAAGTCCCTGAGTCTAATTGTTGATGAAGTTGTTCTCAGGGTACCTGTCTGCTACCACCCTTGGACCTCAATCTGCTATATATTTTGATCCTAATTATATGTTAAGGTGTCTGGATGTTATGTGGCTAGGTGTCTAGGGTATTAGGCAATGTAAGGTTAATAAAATGACAACAACTACACCTATAACTTAAGGAACAAGTAATTAAACAAGTCACTGGGTAAATTTTAAATGATAATATTTTTTACAATTTTATTTTCCTGTATCTCAATTGCTGGGATACAGGACTGTTTAAACTCAAAGTAGAAGGCAATTTATTTACAGCAAAGTAATTTAAAACCACAACTGTGTCTGTTAATATTAAACTAAATTGTTTCTGACTGGAAGTGTTCTGATGAAGCAATAACTCCTATGAATGGACACGCTTCTGAGGAACGACTTGTATCATCATGTCAAGAATACTGATTGATACAATAATGATGGAGAGTATGGTAAAATGAACTAACACACGCCCGTGGACAATTGGGCTTATCTTTTTGGTTTTCTGGAACGCTGTGATGTCCTTCTCACAACCACCTTCTTCACGACTGCAACGTCTGAAGACTGCTTCAAAACTCTTGATTTAAGGCACACAGGTACTTTTGCCTCGAGCTTGCAGCTTCAGGAGTACGTATATTATGGTATGTGGCTCACTGATTGTTTCAAGATGGAACCCTGAAATTGAGAGGATCAACCCTTTCAGCACCTGTATGACGTATGCCGTACGGCATAAATCTTGACAAATTTTGTCGCTGTGCCGTACAGAGTACGTCACGGAAGTAGCGCGATACCTCGTTCCCATACACCTATAAGACGTACATTGTACGTCATATTTTAAAAGCACCAGAACTCTTCTGTTTACAACCGTATCGGCAATTGCTGGGCATAATCGGATTCAGCATTGAAAAATCTGGCCACTAAGCTTGAAACGAACAAAATATTTTACTGCTAGCGAATACAGTAGAACTGATAATAGTGATTTTACAAAAGCGAAAGTACAAACATGGACGCTGCGGCACCGCCAAACCATACACATTTTGTGGAAAAAAGAGCATTTAGGGTTGAGGTTAGGTTTAGGGTTACCCTAATTCTAATGCTGACTCAATACACATATTATGCATACTCGACGGCACTAAATGTAAAAATTACCCAGATTCAGGGTCAGAGTTTGTGTGCTCTGGTTCAGAATATACTTTTAATGGGTTTCCTTTTACGATAAACTGTTTACAGTCAAATTAAATATATGACCCCTAAAATTACAATTATCCTGTCGTTCAGGGGAACGAACTAAGCCGAAAATGGTGTTGTCATTTGGAATAAAAAAACCCGTCGTTGCGAAGGGGTTAAGGCCTCCTCAGTACATCATACACCTATCTCCATCTCTAAACAATTAAACATTATCAACAGTTTCAAGTTCAGTGAAGTTGCTAAATAAATAGCTATCGTTCCTATCTGATTTGGTGCCCTATTCATCATCAGGTAATCTTCAAACATCCGTTTGATACATTCCTTGTCATAGAAGAAATTATAGTTAATTATATAAAGTCATGTGCAAACACTGTGACTTGCTGAAGACGGCCAGTGGTTTTCTGGTCTTACATCATAATAATATTCATCAATTTCCCCTTTTATGTATTTTATTTTCTCCCAAAGTCTCAGTAAGCCTATCTGGCTTTAATACAAGGTGATAATCTTTCCTAATAACATTTGTGGCATGACACAAAGTTTTGAGGTTGGCGCCTTTCTAGTGTAGCCTCTACCCATCAATAATGCATATACATTCAATAATACAAATACATATCAATAATAAGGTTTACATAAATGTTTATCTTACCGCATCAATGAAATAATACACAATTTGTAGGTTAACCGGCGATCAATGGGCACATTCAGATCGCCACTGATGCAGAACAGCGAAGGCACTGGTCATGTATTCCTTGCGTCTGATGCTAACACTACTTGTGAAAGTTAAATCTTCGAGTGGCAACTAACGCTGGTTTCAAATCGTTTTTATTACTACTGTTAGTCTATTCTACCACAGCCAATCGAATTATGTTATGCCCACTAGCCTCTTTTTTTTTTCAAAATTAAATTACACTTTCAAAAATGTAACGTTCCCCCTCTTCCCCGACTGGCCAAGTTGAGTGAGAACATCAATGCGTCTGTCTCTATGTCTTTTCTTTACAATATTTCTGTTATTATCTAATCGTTTTTATTGTAAGATATTACACATTATGGGTAGTATTGTCTTCTAATAAACAAATATTATCATTTTATTTGTCAACTGTCCTTTCGTCTATTTTATTCTTCTAAGTTTCACTTTCGCCATCTCCAGCCCCTACACATTAGTGGGTATTTTTCAAATTTCCAAGTTAGCCGTAATTTTTCTTTTCTTTAAATCCACCATCGTTTTCCCTCTCTCTCTCGTTCGTTTCAAAATGAAGCAACACGTTAGGATTTCATCAGAAAATACTACCACTGTATACAGGAAATGCGAGCTTGTCTGTGTGTTTATACTAACGTCTCCCTATCTTTTTCAGGCCATAAATCGAGGATTCCTCAGCAAGAGAGAGGTTGGTAAGAAAACGAAGATGGCTGTATACCGCTCCACCTATGTCCCAGTCTTGACATATGGATGCGAGTCATGGGCAATGACTACAACCCACAAAAGCCAGATCCAAACCTCAGAAATGAGGTATCTGAGGAAGGTGGTTGAAGTAACAAGAAGAGACATGGTACGCAACCAGACGATACGTCAAGGCCTTAAATCCCACCCCCTGCAGACCCAAGTAGAACAGTCCCAACTAAGATGGTTTGGCCATGTCTGCAGAATGGGATAAGACCGGCTACCACGACAAGCATGGGAAACAAAGAGCCAAGGATCCAGACCCCCAGGACGACCCAGAGTCCGCTGGGAGGACAACATTAGACAATCTTTGAAGGACCGAGGACTAGAATGGAACCAGGCCAGGAGGAAGACAGCCGATAGGATAGTCTGGCGCTCTCTCTTCCAAACCTCTACACCTCACGGTAGAAGGGGAACGACTAAGTAAGTAAGTAAGTAAGTCTCCCTATCTAAGTGGTTATACATTCAAACTGCGCTACTAATGAACAGTGTGGGCACGCGGTTAGTAGTGGATTTGCACCGCTTTTCCAAATCTGCTCGTAGCAAAGTCACGCATTTTCGTTACAGTAAGCGATGCCTAGAACCACTGTCGCATGCCGTTCTATTAATAATTTCTCTCCCTCCGTCACTCCTCCGTTTGTCTCTCACTCTTTCTTGGAACGAACACGCCTAGGCTATCAAACTGTTATAGTTAATTTCAAGGACGGAGTATGAAAAAGCTTGTAATATTGAGAGATGGTATCATTCACTTTGCGTTAAGGTTGTCTCAAAACCTGCGCGACTGCGGGCGATGGCGAAGATGTTAAGCACAACTCCCCTACTTTATCTCTATAATATTTGGATTTTTATATTAATCTATAATATTTTATCTATTTGATCGGGGTATCAGGGATCTTACTACAATGCGGTGAGTGCTTATTCAAACCGTTTCTCTCCTGTTTATACTTTCGTATCCTCCAAACCAGAGAGCACTGAAGTGATAGGTTATTCTTTCGTTTCAATTTCTGCAAAACGTGCTGAATCGAGCCAAGTGTGTTTTTGTTCCAACTTCCATTATATCCTGCTCCTTTATTAGTCATGCGATTTTCTCTATCTTGGGCTTGTTAAAACCGGACGATGGAGAGCTGTCGTTCTATATAACTTTATTTCACTTCAGTCCATTGTATCATTCACTATGGCTAATGAGAATGCGCAAAATCCTGTACGATTCACGTGTTTCTGCATTCAACCTCAATTATCTCGGGTTGTACAGCACATTTCCTAAAGATATTGGTATCTGGACGAAGCTTAGGCTCTCTAATATCTAAACGCGATGGTCTTATTATTAGTAATCCATCCTAATTTTCATAACTCCAATGGAAAGACAAACACATTAGCACACTTGCAGTTTCCATCTTTGATACAGATTCTAACCTCTAGTCACGCAGTGAAAAGTTCACGCTGCGTTTATTGGCTGTAACCTTCGCGTTTCACAGTATTCGATTACACCAAGATATCAGGCACAGTGTGTCTAGCGACAGGGGGAATCCCTGAAAGTGTGTGGATGATTTCAAGAGTCAATGAGGATGTAATTAGCCTCACAGACACAGGTTCGTTTCCACGTACATATATTGTAGCATTGTGCATAGCTGGTGGTCATATAAGGATGACTCCAGATATGCCTCCATGCATAGACTAGATATATAATCCTGTCTACAATAAGCTAATTTCAGGCAATCTATAACACCCCCAAATTTCAGCTTTCTAAGACATCATGGCTTGGGCCAAATTGGCTAGAAAGCCACATACCCAGCTAGCCTTTCAAATGCAGCCATTTTGTATTTCTCAGATTGTCCTCTCTACCCCTTGGAAGTGGAATTCCTGGTCGCCTGTTTATTTTACACCAGTTCAGTAGTCCCTCAACAGCATCCCCAAATTTCAACTTTCTGGGTCAGTGGAAAGTACTTAAAAATCAACTGGACAGACAAATACCATTAGATTCTGTATGCTGCCATTTTGAGTTTCTAATCTCCCCCTCTTCCCATCTGTCTCTCTCCCCACCAGTTTTGTGGTCCCTGTATAACATCCCAAAATTTCAGCTTTCTAGATTGTCGGGAAGTACACAAAATCAACTAGATATACACTTAACATCCCAAAATTTCAGCTTTCTAGATTGTCGGGAAGTACACAAAATCAACTAGATATACACTAGACAGAAATACACCAATAGTCTTTTTATAAATATAGATAATTTAACAAAACGTCATCAATAAAACCCACTAATGCTGGGCTTTTTAACCCATGGTCCACAGATTCTAGGGGAGTCCGTGTACATAACCTAAAATTCAAAGTGTAAAATTTTAAATTGTGCATTTATGTACATTTTTTCTAAGAAAGGGTCTGTATCCTTCACTGGACAATCAAAAAGGATCCATGGCACAAATAGTTTTAAAAAGCCCTGCTGTGGAGGAAGATAGATGATTAGTAATCCCACACCTAAGGGTCTTTTATTTTTGGACATGCGCCCTAATATAATGGACTAGGTTGAACGGGACGCGCCTCGCCAAAACGAGGCAAAAGTTTTACATAAAAAAAAAAAAAAAAAGATGATTAGTAGTGCAGTACAACTAACACTGGGTTAACAATATACAACAAAAATCTAGTTGCCTGCTGTTTGTTGTTGTGAACTTGCACATTTACATCAATTTCATTTTGTTTTCTTTACCTTTCAGAGTAGGGCACAATGAAAATGTGTTTGCAGCTTTTTTCATTTTAACTGTTAATCGGCATTGTTTAATACATGTTGCATTAATCTGCTGCAATATTGACATATTACTGCAGGACATGCATTGACATGATTACATTGCTCATCTTGCAGGGTCCATTGGTGTTTATGGAGCAAGCTCTCATCAACCTTGCAATGAACATGCTACATACAAAAAGCTACATACCACTGTACACACCGTTCTTCATGCGTAAGGAGGTGATGCAGGAAGTGGCACAGTTGTCACAGTTTGACGAGGAGCTCTACAAGGTAAGAGCTTGTAGCCTCAGGATACTTTCCTTTGTATACTTTCAGACGTCAGCTTGAATATGTTTAAAGAAAGCAGTGGTCAGCCTGAGGTTGACGGTATCTCCACATGAGTTTATCCAGGAGTGGTACTGACGACTTATGAGGTTTTACATGGGGCTAGAGAACTTGAAGAAACACCACTACAAGATGTAGAATCTTGCACATATCTTGGCAGCAATATAGACAAGTTGGAAGGACAGACAAAGATATCAAAATAAGAATACAAAAAGCAAGAGGAGCTTTCATTGCATTAGGAAACGTGGAGATGAAGAGAAATCAAGTCCAACACAAAAGATAAGAATCTTCACCTCAAATGTCTATTCAGTCCTATTGTATGGCTCTGAAACATGGAGAACAACCAAAAAGACAGGCATTCATAAATGGGTGCTTGCATAGAATAGAAGGGTGGAAATGGTATGACAAGACCACCAATGTGGAACTGATGACAAAAACCAGACACGTGCCAGTGGAACAAGAGATGAGAAGAAGATGCTGGTGATGGATAAGATACACCTTGAGGAAACCTGATGATAACATTACAAGGCAATCCTTGTTCTGGAATCCCCAGGGAAAGAGAGGTAGACAAAAAAAGAAGAGAATTGGAGACAGAAGTGAAAATGATGAGGATGTGGAAAAAACTTGTGCTGATGGCACGTGACAGGAGGACTTGGTATGTGTTTGTTGAAGGCCTATGCTCCTTGGGGAGTTAAAGGGTGTTGATTAATTGACATGGGGCTGGCATCATCATTGTTTAAAACTAATTGCAACAAAACTCACCACTGCAAAAGCACTTGAATGCTTTAATGCAGGCTTACTGCAAATGGACCAGTTGCAGTGGTGGCTACTTGCTCCATGGGGAACAAAAAGGAAAATATGATTATTTCTTGATAAAGCTTTGGTATCAGTTAACATTTTCATTTCATTTTTACATTCTAGGTTGTTGGCAAATCATCAGATAAAAAAGATGAATCTGACCTAGATGACAAGTACTTGATTGCAACTTCAGAACAGCCAATTGCTGCTTTTCACCGTGATGAGTGGATCCCAACTGAGTCCTTGCCTGTCAGGTACTTGGGCTACTCAACTTGCTTCAGGCAGGAAGCAGGCTCCCATGGGCGTGATACAAGAGGAATTTTCAGAGTCCACCAGTTTGAAAAGGTATTTTTAAATTTTGGTGTGTGTAGCAAATGGAGGTAGCATAGTTACAAGTGCAGTTTTTATCAAAGAACCAAAACATTTATTTGTCCTGTTACTAAGAGTCATAGGATGTTCTGATAATGTTTCTGGACATTTGACATGGCTTGTTTGTTGGTGTGTCTTCTTCAGACTGCTTTATTTTGATCACCTATTCCCTAGTCTTCCCTGATCCTTACTTTTTGTCAATTTTCATTCTGATCAGATGTCTAACCAGTCTACCATTGGAAAAAGTCTTGATTAAAAGGCACTGGTTTTGAATGGTGCACACATTGAGGAAACCATCTAATATTGTTACAAGGCAGTCCTTTTTCTGGAATCCCCAGTGTAAAACAATATAGGGAGACCCAGAACACAGGAGGAAGAGAACTGAAGACAGACTTAAGAAGGATAAAGAAAGTAGGCAAAGAATTTGAATGGATGGCTATTGATGGGGGGGGGGGGACCTTGGCATGAAATTGTTGAGAGCTCATACTTTACAGGGAGTTAAAAGCAAGGCTTTGGAGCAGTGGAACGGCTGCTTTTTGCCTGGAGCTGAAGCAGTCTGAGCACAGAAAAACTTGACTGCTCCACTGCTGCAGTTTCTTTCAGAAAAACTTGACTGCTCCACTGCTGCATTTTTTTTTTTTTTTTTTTTCATTTTAAATCCAACATGAATTATAGTGTACTAGATGTAAAGAAATGTAATAACATATTTAATAAATGTGTTTTATTCGACATCGGCGGTTTTCTGCGAGTCATAATTGTAATGAAGCGTTACACAAGATAAAGTTGTTTGGGAAGGTTGTGAAGCGATGGTATGTATTGCTGCCCACGCTACATTCAGGCTGCTTACAGAGTTTCCAACAAACCAAACTAGTGTAGAGCAACTGTTTTTGAATTTAAAGTAATTTTAAATCACCTGCGGCAGGTTATGAAATACGATATGATTACAGCAATAATTTTTTTGCAGAATAAAGTATTAATATAAGAATGACTGAGTGGTTTCTGGTTTAATTTAGATATCATCAATTTCACTTTACACTTCCCACGGAGCCAGCACTGCAGTTGGTCCTGTTATAGGAAGTTTGCATCAAAGTATTCATGTGCTTTTGCAGTTATGGTTTCCATAGCAATATGTCTTACATGATGAGGAAGCAAGCCCCATGCACAACACCATTTTAGTCGGTGTTACGACAGTGTTAGAATGAGCAGTGGGCATAATCTTTGTCTCCTCAGAGACCTGAGGGAAATACAAGGTCGATTCTAGTTTAAATGATTAGAAAATTCTTAAATAAATGGTTTAGTTCTCAGTGATATAAGAGTAATATGCAGTTTTTTTTAAACTTAAAAAGTAAAGGGGGAAAACATTGATTCAGAACAAAGCTAGAGCCATCAATATCAGTGCTGGAACAGAGTAGTGCAAAAATGTCATTGCTCCAAAGCCTGGTTGATAGGCAATATGAGATGACCAGACTTGTTTCATTAATTTGTGCTTTCATTATTCCCGACAAGACATTCAGATTTTATTTTTATTCATATAACTGTGTCTCTTCCTGTAATAAAGTTTTGCCCTAGTCTCAAACTCATTCTGCTTGTTTAATTTTTTTATTTTAATGAATTTACCTTATGCATCACAAAAACAGGCAGTCAGAGCAATTTATAATTGTAATTATATTGTTGTATTCTCCCTCAGGTTGAGCAGTTCTGCATCACATCACCAGAAGACAATAAGTCATGGGAAATGTTTGACGAGATGATCAAAAATGCAGAGGAGTTCAATATTGCACTAGGCATACCCTACAGAATAGTCAACATTGTTTCAGGTAGTACACGGAATGTCAGTAGTTCTCATGCAGTGTTCTGAACTTCATTATTTTGAAATGTCTTTAAGGTACTGCAAATTTTATGACAATCTTAGATTGTCTCCGGCTATTATGGGATAGTGAAAAATAAATTTTGTACAGGGTTAGTTTTTTTGTCACGTATATTATCACTTGTGTGTTTATTTTTACAGTTCCTTTATTCTTAATGTCACCTCTTTCTGTTTTAAGACACCTTCATTTGTTATTCTTGACCCAAGGAACAGCTGTATACAATCTTAATGGGAATATTTGATGTAACTGTGCTAAAAAATGTAAGAGAATAAATGTTACAAAATTCTGATTGTGCACAAGTTTGATTAAGCCATCTATACATTTTTTTATTCAGGAGAGCTGAACAATGCTGCCTCAAAGAAACTGGATCTGGAGGCATGGTTTCCTGGTTCAGGGGCTTTCAGGGAATTAGTATCTTGCTCAAACTGCTTAGACTACCAGTCACGGAGACTGCGTATTAGATATGGCCAGACTAAGAAGATGGGACAAGAGGTTCGTAATTTGTCTGCTTACGGTGAAGGTAGTCCAGCAGTAGTGAAGTATGTTGAGACATATGAGGGGGGTTTTTTTTTTTTTTAAGGCATTTATGATGCAAAATCCCAACAGAAACATTTTATCCAAATAAAATCAATTTAATTGAGATGTTTCTCAGATATTTCACAAGTGACCAGGTAATGGATAAGAAAGTATGCGCAAAATAAGTGAACTATGCAAAACCTGGAGAGAACCGTGGGAAAAAAATGACATGAAGCTGAACTTAAAAAAATTTGAAGGTGAGAAATGGAGTGGCTATCAAGAATAGAGAGGCATGGGAAAGGACTACACATATTAAAAAAAACAACCTCACTAGCTTGGCATGCATAAGACATGTTTCAGTATGGGCTGAAATGTGGTTGCTTACTTGTTCTGACTGC
Organism: Oreohelix idahoensis; assembly: GCA_024509875.1. Lineage (NCBI taxonomy): Eukaryota > Metazoa > Mollusca > Gastropoda > Stylommatophora > Oreohelicidae > Oreohelix > Oreohelix idahoensis. The sequence continues at coordinate 29,467 of JAMPIV010012342.1, read as the reverse complement.
TAAATCTGATCAAGTTTTATTTAAAAGTTTTTAAACAAATGTCGAAATGTTTACCATTTTGTTCAGGTAGTGAATTTTGTTGTCATTTTTAATCTTTCATTTGGAAATATGCTCTCAGTGTCACATGTGTAGTAGCAAAAAATACCTTATATTTTTACTGTCACTGTATGTTGTTTGACAACCATAACAGGCCTGTGCATTGCTGGGAGCAGAGTCAACGTGTGGTTATTGACAGCTCAGAGCTTTAGTCATGAGCTGTTCACTTCTCGTGAACCCGAGATCATGTGATGTGGTCAGTGACCACGGTTCAGATTGAATAACAGTCAGTTTCGAAAGTTCGCTTGTTAATAGTGGACAGGAAGCCGGGGAGACAGACCTGTAAGCCATATTGTATTTGGCGGTTATTCTATGAGAAGATGTTTCCTAGAGGGTTTCCTGTTGTAGGCTAGATGTTTTCCAGCTATATTGTCAGGTTTTTCTTGAGTTGAATATCGCTTGAATTGGCACGCTGTTAAGAACTGTGTTTAGATATGTTATTACAGTCAAGTTCTACTTTGTCTTTATTGCGTGATTATTGTAGCCTGTTGAAAGGTCTTGTAGTGCAGTTAGAAAGTTTTGATAATGTCCACTGAAGCTGTGTCTTGACTATGTTGTTAGGTTTAATAAAGAAAGGATTGGACCAACCCAGGTTTTTCCCATTATTCTACGTGACACTAGTTTGTGTGGTCCTCTAGATTGTTACGGGTCAGTATTTAATACATCTGTCTTCTCACGTCTACACACAAATAAAGTATCGCACATAACTAAAATGTCCAGTTACATTTAGTTATAGTTTTTTTTATGTCCACTCACATTAAATGTGATTTATTTTTCTTCTTCTTCATTCACCCTAAGACTTCTACATTAATTCCTCTAATAAAGGTAGTAGTTAGCTCAAGTTCTTGACATCTAAAAACAGTTTTTCATTGAGAGAAGTGGGTTGTTGCCATATGCTACTCTGTTCACTGCTGTAAGTTAAGCAAGATTGTAGCACATGTGATTTAATATGTAATGATGATAGGAAACTCTATGCAGAGTGTTACGACAGGGGGCAATCTGATCATCCCCCATTGGATCAGTGGTTTGACATTAAGATTATCTTGGCATTTCATAAACCGTTAGTACCGTAGTGTTCAAGTAATAGATTGTCATTTTTACCTTTCATTTGGAAGCTTACTCTCAGTGTCCTGTTTGGAATAGCAAAAAGTACTTTGTATTCTTAATGAAATATTCAGTTGCAGTTAGTTACAATTTGTTTTTGGTATGTCAATTCACATTATATGTGATTTAATGTATGTAACTAACGTGTTAACATTTGTCCCTGTAGGCCAGCTATGTGCATATGCTGAATGCTACTATGTGTGCCACAACAAGGACTCTCTGTGCTATCCTGGAAAACTACCAGACAGAGGATGGCATTATTGTTCCAGAGGTCTTGCGCAAGTTTATGCCAGAAAGTAAGTGGGAGCTTTCTTTGCTCATCAGATGTCTTGACTTGCAGTAGTATAATCTCGTCTTTTCAAGATGCTTCTGAGACCAAAGTTATTTGTCATCATCATCATCAAGCTCTTGTGTCACCTGCTGTAATTCTCCATGCCTTCTTTAAAGTCTGTTTCTAGTGCTCTTCACCATGGATTTTTAAGCTTCTCTTTATTTCTTTTACCTTGGGGATCCCATAACAAGGACTGTCTTGTAATGCTATCAGCAGATTTCTTCAGTGTGTGCATTATCCAGCACCAATGTCTTTTCCTCACCTCTTGTTCTACTGGTTATTTATGTGTCTATTTCCATCAACTCCATGTTAGTGGTGTAATCAGTAGCCTACCATTTTGGTCCTATTCTGTATGAGCAAAACCCAGGTTATGAAAGTTGATAACTTCTTGGTTGTTGCTTTTGCTATTCTCCATGTTTCAGAGCCTCACAGTAGGATTGCTTTGACATTTCTTCTTCTCTGTACACTCACAGACATCAGCTTCAATATGTTCAAAGAAAGCAGTTTTCAGCTTGAGGCTGTTTCTATCTCTATAAAGCTTTTCCAGGAATGGTACTAGTGATGGCCATATGTGCTTATTCTGTTCCTCATATGTTGGGTATCTATGAAGCAGATGATCAGCAGTCATTTTATCAGTTCCACATTTACTTTTGTCTGTATTTCCTAGCTTTAGCTTGTTGAATAGGTGTATCCTAATCTGTTGTATCCAGTGCGGAGTCTGAAGATTACCACTTGTTCACTTCTCTGAGCTGATAATATGCATCATCCCATTTGTTCCTATATCTGCTTCTGATAAAGCTTTGACATTTGAGTATAAAGTTCTTATTTTTTATTTTGGACTTTGTCCTTTTCATTTCCATATGTTTCTCAATGCCCTATGTAGTTCCATAGGATTAATGCCCTATGTAGTTCCATGGGACTTAATGCCCTATGTAGTTCCATAGGACTTAATGCCCTATGTAGTTCCATAGGATTAATGCCCTATGTAGTTCCATACGGTTTCTAAGGAGACAAAGAAAGAATAGGCCTAGTGCTCTCTCAGGCATGTGGTTAAAGGTGACCAATGTGAGGCTGTACATAGGGATGGCAACCTCATCATGTAAAACAATTTGCTGCAGAAACCACCATTACAGGAACCTGTGCTGTGATGCTGGCTTCCTGCAAGGAGGAGGCCTGCTGCAGTGTAGGTGTAACCTGATTGTTAATATGCATACATGAGTTTATTGTCTAGCTAAATAAGACACTTCTTCTTCTTCTTCTTCCATCCTTAGCCATCAACCGGCAAAGCAGTATGTGGCCAGTACGCCTAGTGGCGTCTTAGGGCAACAACAAATTGATCGATCTATCGCTGTTTCCACCACGCCTAGTGGCGTCTTTGTGGAACAAAAACAGACCAAACAATCTATCATTGTTTCCGTAATCAGATTGGTTGGCAAGCAGGTGATCAGCCCACTGTGCGAAGTTTTTTACGGGATGGGGTAAACAGCCCCATGCCCATACCCTCCTTAGTCGCTTTTTACGACATGCGTGGTAGGGTGCAGTGTTACTATTCTTTGCTCCCCTTTCGGGCCCCGGTAACACACGGGTGAAATAAGACACTATCAGTACAAAATTCAGGAAGTTAAGACTTTCATAAATGGGCACTTCCATAGAGGGTGGTTGGAGAGTCTGCCTATTATTTCTTCACAGATATCCAACTAATTTATACGAAAAAAAATATAAAATAATAAGAATTAACTGCTATTTTATAACATAAAATGCTGTGGCACCTTAAAAAAAAAAAAAAGGTATGGCTCATGAGATCCGCTAACACATGACCTCCTAACGGGCATCAAATTTTTCTCTCTCTTTTTATGTCAATTTATTGGCCATTTTAGATTTTATTTTGTTTCTAGAAGTTAAAAAATAAAACTTATCAGTCAAATGGGTGTTACTGCTGTTTGTTTTGACAAGATCGTCAATGTGGAACTGATGACAAGAACCAGCCAGTGGAACAGGAGGGGAGAAGAAGATGCAAGCGATGGATAAAACAAACATTGAGGAAACCTATTGATAGCATTACCAGGCAGTCCTTGTTCTGGAGTGCCCAGAGTTAAAGAGGTAAAGGCAAACTGGAAATCACATGGAAGAGAACTGGAGACAGATGGAAGGGATCAAGAAGACAGTTTAACTCTTAAAAGATGAGATGCCAGTAACCGGGGCTGATTTTCTCAGGCACTTACGACAGCAGGCAAGTTTTCAGGGCTGGTATATTTGAACTAAATCACTGTTTTGTTTTGTTACAATTATGCATAACATTACTATATTTAGCACACACACCCACCACCACACATACACACACACACACCCCATCCCCACCCCCCAAATGTTAAGAGCCGACCTTTAAACTCACTTAGCCGTTCCTCTTCTACCGTGGGGTGTAGAGGTTTGCCAGAGACAGCGTTATACCATGCATTGGCTGTCTTCCTCCTGGCCTGGCTCCAGTCTAGTGCTCGGTCCTTCAGAGATTGTCTAATGTTGTCCTCCCAGCGAACTCTGGGTCAGTCTGAATCCCTGGCTCCTGATTTCCCATATTTGTTGTGGTAGCGGATCTTCTCCCATTCTTTAAACATTTAACACTAAATGAAAACTAAGTGACAGAAAATTCCATGTGTCAAACATGAGAAAACTACCAAATCCTTTAAGGGACCAAAAGATGCAGCAATAGAGAATGCAGTCAGCGACCCATAGCTTGACTGCTTGCATCAGGGTCAGCGAACCAGAGCTGACCAAGACCGTACTCCACCTCCACGTGGTGGTCCTGGAAACAGTCTGCAACAGTGCAGTCTGGCTGAGCGAGTACGGATCGAAGAGGGAAGGCAAACCCGGTCCCAAAAAATGCAGTGCTGAAGTCGGATGTGTCGACCGAAAGGTGCAGATATCACAGCTACGGCGTAAACAGACACAACGCAACCACCGTCCTTTTCAGGGCGAACGAGGAAGAAGAAGAAATCCTTTAAGAGTTAAGTATCTTGAGTGGTAGGGCACAGGCCTGGAGGATCGTTCATATGAAAATAAACATTTAGTGCTTACATTTCTTAGTGTTTGTTGAAATATTGTTTTTCAGTTAATGAACTTGTCTTAAATTTATGGTGCATCATTTTCACTTTTCCTTCTCAGGCTACAGTGAAAAAATCCCATTTGTTAAGCCAGCGCCCATTGACGAGCAAGAGGTAAAGAAACAGAAAAAGTCTGAGAAGAAGGGAAACAAACCACCAGCAAAATCAGCAGAGCACTAGTTTTTGTTGCCCTTTGAAACATTTTTACCCTTCCTGCTTCCTCCAGGAAACTCAACAGTTTTGCTTTGTACTTAGTTGTTTGTGTGTGAGCGTATGGCTTCTCTATAATTTATGACTTATATGCATAAATATAAATTATATGTTTTTATGGTGAGAGAATGTGTAGTTTGTCAAAGGTTCTAAATAATATTCTTGAATAGTTATGTTGGTGAGAGTGTAATGGTTATTTTATTGTGAAATATTGACCTATGTTATTGTGAAATATTTATCTTCAGCTCAACTGGCTTTTCATTTTAAATCAGCCTCTGCAGTATTTTATCTCTTGGTCCTTTGTCCTATGTAGGCGTATACAGGTCTGCAGCCTTTTATTTGAAATTCAAAAACCAAAATTATAGTGTGTGGATGCTGGTGCATGCACAGTACAACAGAGAAGTAAAATGTTTGAGATTAGTGCATAGAGCAGTCAGCTGTGTCTTACATTGCTACCAACCACACATACATCTGTGGCTCTTTGATATTTTTTTTTTTTTACTGTTTTGTGATTTTGAGCACTTTCGTGATGCAAAATGTCAAAAAAAGAGCTGCAGATGATACCCCTGAAGGTAACAGTGTGAAGAAGAAAAGGTGGCATTTCACAGTATCAGTTGTGCAGAAAAGTGGAGTTTGCAAAGACTGATCTCTGTGCAGCATCTTACTGAAGAATGTTGTGTTGTTTTGTTTTTTTAAATAAAATTTTGGCGAGGCGCGTCCCATTCAACCTACTTGGTTATATTAGGGTGCATGTCCAAATAAAACAAAAGACATTTAGTTCTGGTATTTCTAACTATACTATCTATTTTTGGTGTGGGAATCACCATTGCATATGACTTAAAGAAACAGAAAGGCAAGATGTTAAAGTTTTACACTGACAGTGATGACCATACACTAATGACAAATAGTAAGACGTTTTGTTTGTAAGGTGCTATCACAGGCCCCTTCTAGGGTGTTACATAAACATTACATATTTACTGTACTACTGTTCAGAGCAGGGCCAGCCTTAGGCTGATTTGACCCAATCATGTCCTCAACTCAGGTACCCATCTCTAGCTCAGAAAAAAAAAAAACAAAGATTATGTCAAATTGGAAATCAGGAATATATGCTGTTGCATTGTATTTGTAAAAAACCTACCTATATTACTAGTTACATTTTGACATACAAAGTGTTACAAAAAAACTATAATCTTAAGTCCAGGGGACCCCACTAGAATGGTTCAAATTGGGCCCCGCAATTACTAAGGCCCACCAAGGATCTTCAATCCAAAAAATTCCAAATTTCGAAACACATTTAGCCCCTTGGGTTTTGAATGAAAGGTTGAAGACCTGTATTATCTACCTATTTTCGTTGACCCCACCGTTTATCATAACCTTGCTGCAGTATGCCTCGTTTTCATATTTTATTAGAACAAATATATGTCTGTTCACCAGTTTCACATTTAAATGACACGGCAACACTTTATAAGGGAGCAAAGTTATCATTTGGTTATAATTATTTGCAAGTACACTTGTTTGCCCTGCTTATTATAATAGAGATAAGATAGTTTGTACAAATGTAATTAATTGTATAATAGTTGAAATCACTGAAAGTTCACTTTAAAAATGAATATTGAAGATATAGACAATTTGTGTAAGTCTTTCCTTTCTTACTCTCTTGGCTTTTTTTTTGTATTTTTTTATTTGAAAAGCTGTATTAAAGTTTCTTAAACCAATTGAAAGTGAAAGTCATAGTACACACAGTGGGGAAAGAAAGAAATGGGAGCTCAGTTTGCTTGATATCTTTACTGTAATAGCTGTAAAATTATGAGGTCAGCTACTAGCTATAAAATGATGAAGTAAGCTGACTAGAATCATAACGACAGATTGAAGTGAGCAACAGTGGTATTAGTTTGGACATTGTCATTTTATTTGATTTTACTGCACTAATGTCTGCTTTAGTTGAAGGCTTATGCTCCTGTGGGAGCTAAAGGCCATGTAATGAATGAATGCTTTTCTCTTTTAATATCAGTTTTTAGAAGGGTGGAGTGGAAAGACAATTTACATTACTCAGATTCAATGCGATTTGTCCACATCCCCATCTTTTTTTTTTTTTTTTTAAAGTTAACCAGGTTAAAGTTAATCATGCTCTGAAAAGAATATTGTACAACTAACATAAAATAGCTTGAGATCACCTAAAGCTTATGAATGCAATTCTATAGGCAGGAAAACAAGTTGAAGGTCCTGTAATAAATTTTGTTTTGCAAATCAGAAGCACGATGAATTTGTCCTGATGTTTATGGGAAATGTTAGTAGTTTAGGACTGAAGCCTGTGGGTGCTGTGTTAGAATAGTTGTGCATTTACTTACTTTTAGATGCAGTGAGAGTGCAGTGCTTCACAAACTATGTCAACAATTCAAAAGAGTTGTGATTCAATGGGTCCCATCTCATTGTGACACCCCCGGCAATGAAGAGGCTGACAGATTGGCAATTGAAGGTGGAAAGCTACCTCAGCCTGATACAAGCATAACTTTCACAGAGGCAAAGAGTTTTATCAGAATCAGATACAGTAACAAATGGGACGCAGAGCTTCCAGGCCACACACAAAATGATGCATACCGCCAGCTCAGCGGAAGAGAACAAGTGGTAATCTTCAGACTCTTTACCGGATACAACAGATTAGGAGACCACCTATTCAACAAGCTAAAGATAGGAAATACAGACAAGTTTAACTATGGCACCAATAAAATGACAGCTGAACATCTGCTTCAAAGTTGCCCAACATATGAAGAACAGAGAAATCACATGTGGCCGTCTCCAGTACCATAAATGGAAAAACATGGAGATACAAATAGTCTCAAGCTGACCACTGCTTTCTTTGAAAATATTCAAGCAGACGTCCGAGAGTGTACGAAGAAGAAGAGGATGTAGTGGTGTAAAAAGCCAACACAAGACTCATTAATTGGGAGCCTCTATAATTATTAGCAAAGCTTCTTAGTTTTTTTTTTCTTCTCCGTCCTTAGCTCACGAATAACCACATCTGTCTGTCTTATAAAGATGGCAGTCCATCTGGGGTTTCTCTTGTAACCATACAGTTTCTCCTGTAACTGAGTTGGAGAAGGCTGCACTGCCACTTTAATACTCTCACGCAGCCAACAGCCTCGGATGACAATTTTCTAGTTTTTATTGTTGTCCCCACATGGGCATATATTTATCCAATTTCCAGTTAGGTGAACAGATGGTATTTGAGTCTGCAATGGCAGGTTCTTTGTCTGAAAATTATCACATGATCTCTTCTTGGTAATGTATTGTATAGTTCTGCATTATCGGAGTCTTGGTGTTCCGTATGCCTTTTTTTTTTTAAAGTTATTTTTTATTATTGATTTGATCTCTTCATATGTTGCCTTGTCTTCAGTTTGGATGTCTCTCCCCCTTTTTTTTTGGCAAGTCTGTTTGCTTTTTCATTTCCATATATCTTTCAGTGGGCAGGGGTTCACAGTATTTTTACTGTTTTGAATTTATAGGTGGTTTCCACTAGTGCTTCCATCATGTAGGTCCATGCCAGTTTCTGACAAGTTAAAACACAAGCTTACTGGAAAACCAGTTCACTTTCTCTTAACGTCTTTAACTGGAAAAACAAGTGATTCCTCAAATTTTTCTTTAACGTCTTTATTTTCGGTATCTTTTGTAACTTGCCAAAATCAAGTGATTCCTGCTGCAGTAAATAATCTTTGTGTGGATTTTTTTCAATGGTGTACGCCGTTTTCTGTTCAGAAAAGCAATGGCAACTACTGAATGAAAAAAATTGCTAGAAAAATTTGGGGTTGATTGCTACGTCCTGTAAAGGATAAGCAACTAACTTTTTTTTGTTTGTAGCTATTTGTCTTTTCACTTTCCCTCCCCCCATTTATTTTGAGTGCAAGTATTTTGGGTTTTTGATGACCATCTTCACCGCACATGGACAACTCTATCTGTGCTCCAATCACCTCCCTTAGATCACACAAGGAAGATATCAGCACAGTGCACGAACTTTGTAGCAGCGGCGAGGATCACAATGTGTGTGTACAGGAATCACACATTCATATAAGTATTTTTCTGGTGCGTATGTTTTCCTAATTTCGTAAATTTTGCCAGGGCAGTGGCCATATGGCCTACTCTTTAAGATTTCCAACTGTCGAGGGATTTTTTAAGGTGCATAACTTGCACATGGGACCTCCTATATTTTTTGCCCTTATCCGAGAAGGCTAGGCATCCAATCTTACTATGCAGGAGATCAGGGGGGAGTGTTCTACTTAGGTTACTGTATGTCGCAATGATGTAAGATGCATCTCAGAAGTGAAGATCAGCTTAGCCCAGGCTAAAGTAGCCATCTAAGGTAAGGGAAGTAATATATAAATTGAATAAGAAAATGGTGTACTGTGTTAATTTTTAAAACTGATACCATACCATTTTAATTTTCAATTTATATCAAAAGAAAAGTATTTTATGCAGCAATTCTTTGTCAATAGAGGTCAGAAACATAATTTTTTGGTGTTATATAGAACCAATCCTGCCATACGGAGTTGAGTCATGAACAATTAGTAAACAAGTAAGAAAAGCACTTGAGGTCACAGAGATGTGGTTTTGCAGAAAAATTTTAACAAGCCCATGGCCAGCTAAAAGAAAAAAAAGTAATGAGGATGTCGGGAAAGTGGCCATTGCTCAAAGGAAGCTTATTATTCACTTTAGGAGGAATCTGTCCACTTTCTTTGTGGCATGTAATGAGAATAAGAAAGTTGGAATATATCGTGACAACAGGAAATATTGAAGGAAAAAGAGAAGATACTGGATGGTCCGCCATCATGGCATGTAAAAAAACGTCCAAGAACAGAATAGGTAAATAGTACTAGAGTCAGAGTTGTGGAGAAACAGGGTCGACTACGCCACACCGCATAGTGCATGAAGAAGAAGACTTCTTAAGAGGATTGAGTTCATTTCCGGTGCTGTAGCACAACTGCGGCCTGCTGTGCAGTCACTTTGTGTTTCTATAAGTCTCACTACCTCGATCCACCTTCATCTTGGAGGTCCCTTGTTCTGGTCTCTTCTATTCTGCGGCTGTATGCCCGTGCTATGCATTTGTTTGTTAAGAGTTTTTTTTTACCCTGTTTGGTGTAGCCATTTGCATTTTCCTTGCTTTATTATTGCCCTTCACCTGTATTGTTATATTTCATATATTATTACATGTTTGCAGTGTCTGTAGTATTTTTATTTTACCTGTCTATATTTATTGTCCTTGTTGCCTATTTGTAACTGTGGCTGACGAAGAGCGAAACCCGAAACAGTCCGTGTTGCCCGTGTCCCGTTAATTTGTAAAACTGATTATTCTTCTTCTTCGTTCACTCTCAGATGTCAACTTGAATAAGTTCAAAGAAAGCAGTGGTCAGCCTGAGGCTGTTAATATCTCCGTAAATTTTCTCCAGGAATGGTACTGGTGATGGCCATAAGCGTTTTCTCTGTTCCTCATATGTTAGGCATCTTTGAAGCAGATGTTCGGCAGTCATTTTATCAGTGCCACAGTCACACTCATCATTAGTTCCTATCTTTAATTTGTTGAATAGATGGTATCTCAATCTGTTATGACCCGTGCGAAGTCTGAAGATTACCACTTGTTCACTTCTGCTGAGCTGGTAATATGGATCATATGAGGCTTACAACTTGACGTAAAACAAATAGCTACAGAAACCACTGCAGCAAGAGCATGTAAAATCTTGGTGCAAGCTTCTGGTACCAGCTGTAATACTGACCCTGTGCCCTATAAGAATCTTGGTGCAAGCTTCTGGCACCAGCTGTAATACTGACCCCGTGCCCTATAAGAATCTTGGTGCAAGCTTCTGGCACCAGCTGTAATACTGACCCCGTGCCCTATAAGAATCTTGGTGCAAGCTTCTGGCACCAGCTGTAATACTGACCCCGTGCCCTATAAGAAGCAAAAAGGATAATGGTGATAACTCTTATGGTGCTGAGCCGGCTATTTCACCCACAGGATTGTTTCCTGTGCTTGGGCCAAAAATCTTAAGTCAAGCTTCCTCTGTTCTGGCTTCTGATGACCAGTTACTTCTATCAGACTGCCGGTGGCTTGTCTTTCACCAAATACTAAAAAGAGTTTCATTTATTTTTATTTCCCTAACACGCGTTTCTTCTTCTTTGATCCTTAGCTGCCAACTGTCAAAGCAGTCAGTGACCATCACGCCTGGTGGCGTCTTGTAGGGCAGCAACAAGCTGCTTCCACTTTGTTCGGACGGCGGCCATCCTTTGTGCAGTGCCCCAGCTCTGGTTCATTCTTTGCATCTTGGCCTCCACAGTCCTCTGCCTAGTCGTTTTTGGTCGGCCTCTGTTTCGCTTTCCTTCAAGTGTCCATAGCGTAGCTGTTCTTATGATGGCATCGGGGTCTGTTCTAACAAGCACCTTCACATTAAAAATCGTACCAAAGTTTCATCCTACATCAATCATCGCCCTTCAGCTACCCAAGGAACATATGCCTTAAAAAAAACTTACGCAAAGTCTTCCCATCCTGTGCCGTAAGGTCAAGGTCTTTCCGTGTCTTCTTCCTCACTTTCATTTCTTTGTCAAGTTGTCTTTGGTCTTCCTCTACATCTCTTACCCTGGGGGTTCCAGAATAAAGACTGTCTTGTAATGCCACCCACAAGTTTCCTCATTGTGCCCTGCCAGCGTCTTTTTCTTATCTCGTTCCACTGGTTCTTGTCATCAGTTCCACATTAGTGATCTTGTTATACCCCATCAATCCTTCTTTGGTCGTACATGCAGTAATAATAATGGATAGTCTTTTAAAAACTAGTTTATACATACTTTTACCTTATATCTTCTTCTTCTTCGTACACTCTCAGACGTCCACTTGAATGTTCTCAAAGAAAGCAGTTGTCAGTTTGAGGCTATTTGAATCCCCGTAAAGCTTTTCCACGGAAGGAGCTGGCGTCGGCCATATGCACTTTCTCTGTACCACATATAAGGGGCAACTTTGAAGCAGATGTTCAGCAGTCATTTTATCAGTGCCACAGTTGCACTGATCGGTAGTTCCTATCTTTAGCTTGTTGAATAGATGGTATCTCAATCTGTTGTGGCCAGTGCGGAGTCTGAAGATTACCACTTGTTCTCTTGTGTGGAGCTGGTAGTAAGCATCATTCTGTGTGTGCCCTGGATGTTCAACATTCCATTTGTTTCTGTATCTGATTCTAATAAAACTCTTTGCCTCCTCAAAAGTTATGATTGCAGAAGGCTGAGGTAGATGTGAACCTTCTTTTGCCATTCTGTCAACCTCTTCATTGCCGGTGATGTTACAATGAGATGGGATCCATTGGATCACAACACTTTTGAATCGTTGACAAAGTTTGTGGAGCACTATATACACAGTTAAAGTAAAGACCCACTTCTGTCAACGAAAAACTGTTTGGAGATGTCAGGAACCTTGAGTTGACTACTGCCTTTATTAGAGTCATTAATGTAGTCTGAAGGCGAACGAGATGTCAGGAACCTTGAGTTGACTACTACCTTTATTATAGTCATTAATGTAGAAGTCTGAAGGCGAACGAGATGTCAGGAACCTTGAGTTGACTACTACATTTATTATAGTCATTAATGTAGAAGTCTGAAGGCGAACGAGATGTCAGGAACCTTGAGTTGACTACTGCCTTTATTAGAGTCATTAATGTAGAAGTCTGAAGGCGAACGAGATGTCAGGAACCTTGAGTTGACTACTGCCTTTATTAGAGTCATTAATGTAGAAGTCTGAAGGCGAACGAGATGTCAGGAACCTTGAGTTGACTACTGCCTTTATTATAGTCATTAATGTAGATGTCTGAAGGCGAACGAGATGTCAGGAACGTTGAGTTGACTACTGCATTTATTATAGTCATTAATGTAGATGTCTGAAGGCGAACGAGATGTCAGGAACGTTGAGTTGACTACTGCATTTATTATAGTCATTAATGTAGAAGTCTGAAGGCGAACGAGATGTCAGGAACCTTGAGTTGACTACTACATTTATTATAGTCATTAATGTAGAAGTCTGAAGGCGAACGAGATGTCAGGAACCTTGAGTTGACTACTACATTTATTATAGTCATTAATGTAGATGTCTGAAGGCGAACGAGATGTCAGGAACCTTGAGTTGACTACTACATTTATTATAGTCATTAATGTAGAAGTCTGAAGGCGAACGAGATGTCAGGAACCTTGAGTTGACTACTACATTTATTATAGTCATTAATGTAGATGTCTGAAGGCGAACGAGATGTCAGGAACCTTGAGTTGACTACTGCCTTTATTAGAGTCATTAATGTAGAAGTCTGAAGGCGAACGAGATGTCAGGAACCTTGAGTTGACTACTGCCTTTATTAGAGTCATTAATGTAGAAGTCTGAAGGCGAACGAGATGTCAGGAACCTTGAGTTGACTACTACCTTTATTATAGTCATTAATGTAGAAGTCTGAAGGCGAACGAGATGTCAGGAACCTTGAGTTGACTACTGCCTTTATTAGAGTCATTAATGTAGAAGTCTGAAGGCGAACGAGATGTCAGGAACGTTGAGTTGACTACTGCATTTATTATAGTCATTAATGTAGATGTCTGAAGGCGAACGAGATGTCAGGAACGTTGAGTTGACTACTGCATTTATTATAGTCATTAATGTAGATGTCTGAAGGCGAACGAGATGTCAGGAACCTTGAGTTGACTACTACATTTATTATAGTCATTGATGTAGAAGTCTGAAGGCGAACGAGATGTCAGGAACCTTGAGTTGACTACTACCTTTATTACAGTCATTAATGTAGAAGTCTGAAGGCGAACGAGATGTCAGGAACCTTGAGTTGACTACTACATTTATTATAGTCATTAATGTAGATGTCTGAAGGCGAACGAGATGTCAGGAACCTTGAGTTGACTACTACATTTATTATAGTCATTAATGTAGAAGTCTGAAGGCGAACGAGATGTCAGGAACCTTGAGTTTGACTACTACCTTTATTATAGTCATTAATGTAGATGTCTGAAGGCGAACGAGATGTCAGGAACCTTGAGTTGACTACTACATTTATTACAGTCATTAATGTAGAAGTCTGAAGGCGAACGAGATGTCAGGAACCTTGAGTTGACTACTACCTTTATTATAGTCATTAATGTAGAAGTCTGAAGGCAAACGAGATGTCAGGAACCTTGAGTTGACTACTACATTTATTATAGTCATTGATGTAGAAGTCTGAAGGCGAACGAGATGTCAGGAACCTTGAGTTGACTACTACATTTATTATAGTCATTGATGTAGAAGTCTGAAGGCGAACGAGATGTCAGGAACCTTGAGTTGACTACTACATTTATTATAGTCATTGATGTAGAAGTCTGAAGGCGAACGAGATGTCAGGAACCTTGAGTTGACTACTACATTTATTATAGTCATTAATGTAGAAGTCTGAAGGCAAACGAGATGTCAGGAACCTTGAGTTGACTACTACATTTATTATAGTCATTGATGTAGAAGTCTGAAGGCGAACGAGATGTCAGGAACCTTGAGTTGACTACTACCTTTATTATAGTCATTGATGTAGAAGTCTGAAGGCAAACGAGATGTCAGGAACCTTGAGTTGACTACTACCTTTATTATAGTCATTAATGTAGAAGTCTGAAGGCAAACGAGATGTCAGGAACCTTGAGTTGACTACTACATTTATTATAGTCATTGATGTAGAAGTCTGAAGGCGAACGAGATGTCAGGAACCTTGAGTTGACTACTACCTTTATTATAGTCATTGATGTAGAAGTCTGAAGGCAAACGAGATGTCAGGAACCTTGAGTTGAGTACTGCCTTTATTAGAGTCATTAATGTAGAAGTCTGAAGGCGAACGAGATGTCAGGAACCTTGAGTTGACTACTGCCTTTATTAGAGTCATTAATGTAGAAGTCTGAAGGCGAACGAGATGTCAGGAACCTTGAGTTGACTACTGCCTTTATTATAGTCATTAATGTAGAAGTCTGAAGGCAAACGAGATGTCAGGAACCTTGAGTTGACTACTGCCTTTATTAGAGTCATTAATGTAGAAGTCTGAAGGCGAACGAGATGTCAGGAACCTTGAGTTGACTACTGCCTTTATTAGAGTCATTAATGTAGAAGTCTGAAGGCGAACGAGATGTCAGGAACCTTGAGTTGACTACTGCCTTTATTAGAGTCATTAATGTAGAAGTCTGAAGGCGAACGAGATGTCAGGAACCTTGAGTTGACTACTGCCTTTATTAGAGTCATTAATGTAGAAGTCTGAAGGCGAACGAGATGTCAGGAACCTTGAGTTGACTACTACATTTATTATAGTCATTGATGTAGAAGTCTGAAGGCGAACGAGATGTCAGGAACCTTGAGTTGACTACTACCTTTATTACAGTCATTAATGTAGAAGTCTGAAGGCGAACGAGATGTCAGGAACCTTGAGTTGACTACTACATTTATTATAGTCATTGATGTAGAAGTCTGAAGGCGAACGAGATGTCAGGAACCTTGAGTTGACTACTACATTTATTATAGTCATTGATGTAGAAGTCTGAAGGCGAACGAGATGTCAGGAACCTTGAGTTGACTACTACCTTTATTATAGTCATTGATGTAGAAGTCTGAAGGCGAACGAGATGTCAGGAACCTTGAGTTGACTACTACCTTTATTATAGTCATTAATGTAGAAGTCTGAAGGCAAACGAGATGTCAGGAACCTTGAGTTGACTACTACCTTTATTATAGTCATTGATGTAGAAGTCTGAAGGCAAACGAGATGTCAGGAACCTTGAGTTGACTACTACCTTTATTATAGTCATTGATGTAGAAGTCTGAAGGCGAACGAGATGTCAGGAACCTTGAGTTGACTACTGCCTTTATTATAGTCATTGATGTAGAAGTCTGAAGGCGAACGAGATGTCAGGAACCTTGAGTTGACTACTACCTTTATTATAGTCATTGATGTAGAAGTCTGAAGGCAAACGAGATGTCAGGAACCTTGAGTTGACTACTACATTTATTATAGTCATTGATGTAGAAGTCTGAAGGCGAACGAGATGTCAGGAACCTTGAGTTGACTACTACCTTTATTACAGTCATTAATGTAGAAGTCTGAAGGCGAACGAGATGTCAGGAACCTTGAGTTGACTACTACATTTATTATAGTCATTGATGTAGAAGTCTGAAGGCGAACGAGATGTCAGGAACCTTGAGTTGACTACTACATTTATTATAGTCATTGATGTAGAAGTCTGAAGGCGAACGAGATGTCAGGAACCTTGAGTTGACTACTACCTTTATTATAGTCATTGATGTAGAAGTCTGAAGGCGAACGAGATGTCAGGAACCTTGAGTTGACTACTACATTTATTATAGTCATTGATGTAGAAGTCTGAAGGCGAACGAGATGTCAGGAACCTTGAGTTGACTACTACCTTTATTATAGTCATTAATGTAGAAGTCTGAAGGCAAACGAGATGTCAGGAACCTTGAGTTGACTACTACATTTATTATAGTCATTGATGTAGAAGTCTGAAGGCGAACGAGATGTCAGGAACCTTGAGTTGACTACTACATTTATTATAGTCATTGATGTAGAAGTCTGAAGGCGAACGAGATGTCAGGAACCTTGAGTTGACTACCTTGAGTTGAACTACTAAACGAGATGTCAGGAACCTTGAGTTGACTACTACCTTTATTATAGTCATTGATGTAGAAGTCTGAAGGCAAACGAGATGTCAGGAACCTTGAGTTGACTACTACCTTTATTATAGTCATTAATGTAGAAGTCTGAAGGCAAACGAGATGTCAGGAACCTTGAGTTGACTACTACATTTATTATAGTCATTGATGTAGAAGTCTGAAGGCGAACGAGATGTCAGGAACCTTGAGTTGACTACTACCTTTATTATAGTCATTGATGTAGAAGTCTGAAGGCAAACGAGATGTCAGGAACCTTGAGTTGACTACTACCTTTATTATAGTCATTAATGTAGAAGTCTGAAGGCAAACGAGATGTCAGGAACCTTGAGTTGACTACTACATTTATTATAGTCATTGATGTAGAAGTCTGAAGGCGAACGAGATGTCAGGAACCTTGAGTTGACTACTACCTTTATTATAGTCATTAATGTAGAAGTCTGAAGGCAAACGAGATGTCAGGAACCTTGAGTTGACTACTACCTTTATTATAGTCATTAATGTAGAAGTCTGAAGGCAAACGAGATGTCAGGAACCTTGAGTTGACTACTACCTTTATTACAGTCATTAATGTAGAAGTCTGAAGGCAAACGAGATGTCAGGAACCTTGAGTTGACTACTACCTTTATTACAGTCATTAATGTAGAAGTCTGAAGGCGAACGAGATGTCAGGAACCTTGAGTTGACTACTACATTTATTATAGTCATTGATGTAGAAGTCTGAAGGCAAACGAGATGTCAGGAACCTTGAGTTGACTACTACCTTTATTACAGTCATTAATGTAGAAGTCTGAAGGCGAACGAGATGTCAGGAACCTTGAGTTGACTACTACATTTATTATAGTCATTGATGTTGAAGTCTGAAGGCGAACGAGATGTCAGGAACCTTGAGTTGACTACTACCTTTATTATAGTCATTGATGTAGAAGTCTGAAGGCGAACGAGATGTCAGGAACCTTGAGTTGACTACTACCTTTATTATAGTCATTGATGTAGAAGTCTGAAGGCGAACGAGATGTCAGGAACCTTGAGTTGACTACTACCTTTATTATAGTCATTGATGTAGAAGTCTGAAGGCGAACGAGATGTCAGGAACCTTGAGTTGACTACTACCTTTATTATAGTCATTGATGTAGAAGTCTGAAGGCAAACGAGATGTCAGGAACCTTGAGTTGACTACTACCTTTATTATAGTCATTGATGTAGAAGTCTGAAGGCGAACGAGATGTCAGGAACCTTGAGTTGACTACTACCTTTATTATAGTCATTGATGTAGAAGTCTGAAGGCGAACGAGATGTCAGGAACCTTGAGTTGACTACTACCTTTATTATAGTCATTGATGTAGAAGTCTGAAGGCGAACGAGATGTCAGGAACCTTGAGTTGACTACTACCTTTATTATAGTCATTGATGTAGAAGTCTGAAGGCGGCGAACGAGATGTCAGGAACCTTGAGTTGACTACTACTACCTTTATTATAGTCATTGATGTAGAAGTCTGAAGGCAAACGAGATGTCAGGAACCTTGAGTTGACTACTACCTTTATTATAGTCATTGATGTAGAAGTCTGAAGGCGAACGAGATGTCAGGAACCTTGAGTTGACTACTACCTTTATTATAGTCATTAATGTAGAAGTCTGAAGGCAAACGAGATGTCAGGAACCTTGAGTTGACTACTACCTTTATTATAGTCATTAATGTAGAAGTCTGAAGGCAAACGAGATGTCAGGAACCTTGAGTTGACTACTACATTTATTATAGTCATTAATGTAGAAGTCTGAAGGCAAACGAGATGTCAGGAACCTTGAGTTGACTACTACCTTTATTACAGTCATTAATGTAGAAGTCTGAAGGCGAACGAGGAAGAAAAAAAGTAAAGACAAGCTATTATCATAATTAAAACAAACAAGAGGGCTTTTCGTTCGTGTCACGAAACATTTTCATTCTAGAGGCGATAAATACAATTTATAGATTTAATGCTTCATCTCAGACTGGAATCGACTG
Organism: Oreohelix idahoensis; assembly: GCA_024509875.1. NCBI lineage: Eukaryota > Metazoa > Mollusca > Gastropoda > Stylommatophora > Oreohelicidae > Oreohelix > Oreohelix idahoensis. Next base: position 10,915 of record JAMPIV010012342.1, on the reverse strand, counting down.
CTAGTGAAAATAAAAAAAAGCGGGATGAAAAGCAAACACGTTCAGCAGATCAATTAATACACTGATCGAAGGATTTGATAATATCTGATGGTTTGGCAGTAAATTTATTTGTTGACACATGATTTTCTTTCTGTGTTGTTAGGCGATTGATTTCTACCTGTGTTTCTGTATTGTATATGTGGCTTAAGATTAGTGGTTTTTATTTTATTTACACTAGGGTAAATCGAAAATGTTGTATGAGTATATGAGCAGACTATGTATGTGTTTGTGTGTCTCAAAGTGTGCGTATCAATCGCCAGCATCTTCTCATCTCTTGGCATCAGTTCCACATTGTGATCTTGTCATACCACTACAATCCTTCTATTCTAATCAAGTACACATTGGTGAAAGTATGTAGCTTTTTTATTGTTGCTGTTGTTGTGTTTTTCTCTCTCCATGCTTCAGAACCATACATTAGGATTGACTAGACATTTGAGTCGAGATTCCGATAGTTGTTGTTGTTCTTCTTCTTGGATCCTCAGCCACTGACTGATAAAGCAGTCTGTGGATATCACGTCATGTAGGGCAGCAACAAACTGTCCCAATTTTGCTCGGCCGATGGCCATCCTTTGTGCCGTGCCCCAACTCTGGTTCATGCTTTGCTTCTCAGCCTCCACTGTTGTCCGCCAGGTTGTCTTTAGTCTGCCTCTCTTTCGCCGTCCTTCTGAGGTCCATAGCTTAGCAGTTCTGGTGATGGTGTCACGGTCCCTTCTGAAGACATGGCAAACCCAGTTCCAGCGTCTGCCCGCAATGATAGTGTGCATGCTTTCATTTTGGCTGCACCGTGTAAGTAGTTCTTATGGTTGTGCTGGCCTTGATTTCTTTTCTTTTTTCCAAATATTTCCATGCACAATGAAGGCTCATCCAGCCTTTTGTATTCTTATTTGACCGAAGACGCAGCAACGGTGATAAATGCAGTCAGCGAACCATAGCTTGACTGCTTGCGTCTGGGTCAGCGAACCAGAGCTGACCAAGATCCTACTCCACCTCCAAGTGGTGGTCCTGGAAACAAGCTGCATCACTGCAGTCTGGCTGAGAGAGTAGGGATCGAAGAGGGAAGGCTAACCCGGTCTCAAAAATGCCATGCTGAAACCGGATGTATCGAGCCGAAAGGCGCAAATACCGCAGCTTTGCTGTAAACGGCGAAACAAACGTCCTTTTGAGGACGAACGCAGAAGAAGAAGTATTCTTATTTTGATGTCATCGCCTGTCCCTCCAACTTTGTCTTTATTTTTCTTCATTATTTTCCTTTACACTCCTCGTAGAGCATGAATCTATCCCAGAAGCTTGTACCTGAGGAAATCTGCACATAGCCGTTACGAGATGCCTGAGGAAGGATTAGTCCTATTATTTCTTTGTCGACAAGAACCAGACAAGTGCCAGTGGAACAAGAGATGAGAAGAAGACGCTGGCGATGGATACGACACACATTGAGGAGACCTGTTGATAGCATTAAAAGGCAGTCCTTGTTCTGGAATCCACAGGGAAAGAGAGGCAGACCAAAAAACACACGGAGAAGAGAACTGGATACAGAGGTGAAAATGATGAGGAAAACGTGGAAAGAACTTGAGCGGATGGCACAGGACAGGAAGACTTGGCATGTGTTTGTTGAAGGCCTATGCTCCTCGGGGAGCTAAAGGGTATTGATTGATTGATTTCTTTGTCGCCTCAGGTACTCCTGGGAACTATACGGGGCAAATGTTTACATCATTGTCAATCTCCTTTCCATTCCGCATGCAGCCGCCATTGCATCTGGTCCCTTGCAGGAAACCTGTAAAAAGCATTAACACGATGTTGTAAACGGACAAGACTAAATCGCTGATGACTGCTCTGGCGTCCGGGCCTAAAGAATTTCAGTTACCACACCGGATCAAAAACCAAGCAGAAATCTACATTGAAATCAAGAAAGTAGTCATCAAAGGGATAGACACCAGCTTGTCAGACGCAGAGACCCTTTGGCCAGAATCACACACGCCGAAAGGCTAAAGTCCTGGAACAAAGAAGACACCAGACTGATAATAGTGACTTTACAAGGGAAAACAGTTCCGGAGTCTATCACTATTCAGAATAGACCACGAAGAACACATGCCTACATTCCGCCAGTGATGCAGTGTTCGAAATGCCAGGGATTTTCTCACACAAAGAACACGTGCAGAAAGGAGTCAGTCTGTAGATACTGTGCGGGCAGCCACGAATACAAAGACTGCCCTAAGGCAAAAAAAGACCTCGACTACCAAGCGCCAACTGCCTCGGAAATCACGGAGCACGATACCTTGGGTGTACCGAATACCAACAAACAAGACAAATAATTACAGTGGTCATTGGAAAGGGGGTATCGTACCAAGAGGCAAAAAACAGACTCAAGGCAAGTACTCTAGGTAATACTACAGCCTAACGGAACAGGTCAGACAGCTCACGACTGAGGTGAGAGATCTGAAGCAACAACTACAAAAGGAGAGAGAAAACCGTCAGCCAAACAAAAACAGAACCTCAACTGCCAGATGTGAAGAAATCCATGATAGCTCGGAAAGCGAGAAACAACAATTCATAAACGATATGAAAATAATACACCAAGACATGAAAAGAATTCAGCAGAAGATGTCAGGAAGCTGATAGAACTGAAAGAGGGAAACGAAGAACTACTGAAAAGAATAGAGGCAAAAAGAATGACCATTGAAGAAATTACATCAAAGTCACAAGAAACTAAAACGAACGAACAATCAGACGAAGAAGTCATCGAGGAAAAGCTAGAAAAGCTATTTCCAACAATTATAGAAAAAGCGCTTTCTCAGATACTAGAGAAAATGAAGACACAAGAAACAGAAACGAGGAGCGCAAAAACACACAAAACCACACAAGCCAGATAGTGAGGCAGGATATGAAATACACCATGAACACGCCACGGCACCATGAACAGACAAGCAACGAAGAGGAATCCAGACAGTCAGCTAGTGGTCCTTTTTAGGACCAGTCCTTTTCAGGACTAACAACTGACCAGCATCGAAGAACCTAACGCACAATATACCCCAATTATAACCTCTTTGGTTGAACAGGGTATAACAGCAATATAGTCGACGATAAATGATGATGATGATGTAGCGGGGGTTACTGTAGATGTTTACATGCACGTGCTAAATTTCTGTAATGTGCGTTATTTAGTCTTACAAAAGTTTTAAATGTCGGGACAGAAAATATAAAGTCTGTTGTCTAGTGTGAGTATTTATAACGCAGTTGTGCTTTGTCACGTTGTGGGATTTCAAACGTCTTTATTGAAATAAAGATTCTGGGGAGAAACCTGCGTGTTAGATCTAATATCAGTTTAAATCATTTGAAAGCGACACTTGGCCTTTGCCTCGCAGCTTGCACCAAAGTGCTTCTTGGCCTTTGCGCGTAGCCTGCACAAAAGTGCTTCTTGGCCTTTGCGCGTAGCCTGCACGAAAGTGCTTCAAGTGCTCTCATAGTGTGGTTTCTGTAGCATTTTGTTTTACTAGATGAGGCTGTCTGACCCCCACACACAACCTAATGTTAGTCGCGTCTTTCGACATGTCAGAGGGAGCAGTCGTTTTGTTCTTTTGTCATCACCCCAGAGACTCCACAGGAGCCACACGGAGTGGGGGTTCCCATGCTCCTTGGGGAGAGTGATGATAAAGATACTATTTTCTGAACCTTCAGCACCCTCTATCTCTGCATACATTTTTATGTATGTATTTGTGCAGTTATTTTTGCATACAGTATATGTGTGTAAAATGTAGGCTCTTGCTTTGAGTATGCATGTATGTCTACAGTGTGATCGTGACTTATGCGGTTTCAATTTAACGCGAATTCAAATTAACGAGAACTGAAAAAAATGCAACAATTATCGCTACTACTATTACAATTCATATTGTCATGTCGTTTTAATGTTTCATATATTGCATGTTCGTTTTCATATGCTGGGGGGTAATTATAATTTGCAGAAGCATCCTCTAATAATAACATAGGCCTACTTAATTCAGTGGAGAATATAATCTAATTTACGCGAATCTCAAAAGAATACTCATGTACATTGTGTATGTGTGGTAAATACTATTTGTGAGAATGTATGTACATCAATGTGTAAAAGAATGTGTACGCATGTGTGTGTGTGCTTATCCTAGACTGTGTGTACACAACGTGGTTTTTTTAAAATGTGTTTGTATATCTGAGTTTGAAGGTCTCATCTACATAGTTTTTGCATTTATACATTTTCAGTTTCTATCTCGTGCGCCTATTACAATAAAATAAATGGGCATGGACCTGCTAAAGTTGATTATTTAAAAAAGACACCAGATACAATAAAACTTAATGTCACAATTTAAATGCATGCTGCCCTTTCTCTTGAGATCTTTATTTTATTCACCCCAATCTGGCGCCCTTTCACTTAGTAATTAATTCAGCACACTGTTGACAGAGTTCGAATTCACAGGTACCTTTGGAACAATAGTAAACATATGACAAAACAGGGGAGGGGGACTAGGAGGAAATTTCCCACGGTTGTACACCGACCACTTACTTTTTTTTTTTTTTTTAACGTTCTGACTCGTACATTTGTCAACGGGTAATTTAAAGTCACGTTCGCTGAATTCTGGAATCAGAATATATTGGATTCTTTCGGTATTTTTTCCCCCAAATGTTTTCTTGTTACTGGTTACATTATACAATGTACGACCGTACATACGATAGGTATTGTATTTTTGACGATAAAATACGTATTATACGCGTACGGTAAAACTTCCGTATGTTGAAATACGTTGCATCACTGCGTCAAATGTTTCAAATCCTCAGTTGTATCCATTGGATAAGGATGTAATATATATATATAGTAACTACCAGTTGAACAGGGAGTTTTATTTTTGTATTTCCAGAAACAAAATAAAATCACATGTGACCAATAAAGGGACGTTACAAGAGACGGCTAATATTACTGCCCGTAATGGAATCACGTGTTGAGTTGAACAGACCGGATCTCACGCTAGAGCTGTAATGTTTACATGACATCATTTTATATAAGAAAATCTGCCTAGAGTAGATGTGTTCATGGCATATGGACAACATATAATAAAATGGCATTTAATTCTCTCTATGTAGACATTATTTTAAATAAATTAATGGAACAGGGGGTGAAGAAATAACAGTTTAAAAATAAGAAGTGACTTTTCAACTACCCTGTATATTCATTCATTTCCTTGTTTGGCATGGAGCCAGGAAGTCTGCGCTATAGCATTCGTGAGCTTTTGCAACGTTAGTTTCTGTAGCAAATTGTTTTACATAATGAGCCTGCCAGTCATATGCACTTCATATTAGTCGCATTTTACGACATGCTTTATGAAGCAGTAGCCCTATTTTTGGTATGACTCTCTTGAGACCCACAGGAACTACGCTGGGCGATTTCTAATTTCGCAGGGCGAAAATAATTTAGCGATCACGTGTTAGATAGGAAAGAACAGCAAACGTCAAAGAAACGCGGGAAGATACAAGACCTCTCTGATTGGGTCTGGCAATGCTCATATTACACCGGGTCTGCTGATGGCCAGTTCGCATGTCATGACGAGAGAAGATGGAAATTTAGGGACAAGACTTTTGGAGATTAGTTTGGTTAATATTTGTTTCAAACTGTGCATCTTCCATACTGGACACGCTCAGCAGTGTTTCATTTTCTAGCCAAACTTGCCAATTGTTTGAATAAAAGACATTTTAGCGGGGTTTTATGTGATCTGTACCGGCTGTAGTTTCTTCGTCTTAATCGCAAAAAGGCGTTGTAATATAACCCAGGGTTGTGGAGTCGGCCTAAAAATGTTCCGACTCCTGAAATTTTAGAAGTCCGACTCCGACTACAGTTTTTACTAGTCATATGACATACAATTCGGAGTCAATGTTTGGACAACTTTCACCGACCCCGACGCTACTAAAAAAACGACCAAATCCACAGTTCTGGTATAACTGCAGGAGTCTGTTAGGGCAGTGATTCTCAACCAATTGGTCGCGACCCAAAATCGGTTCGCAACAAACATTGTGTTGGGTCGTGTCCCTTACGTTTCTCGCACTCGAAGTTTTAAACTTTGTCTACCCCACGAACCACATGGTGCGCCACGATCTAGTACATTATTCTCCCAAGAGCCGACTGATACGCTCGTTTGGTTATAGTCACATTTGCTCATACACTTTCTTCTTCTTTGATCCTTAGCCGCAGACTGTCAAAGCAGTCAGTCGCCATCACGCCTGGTGGCGTCTTGTAGGGCAGCAACAAATTGCTTCCACCGTGTTCGGTCGGCGGCCATCCTTCGTACAATGCACCAACTCTGGTTCATTCTTTGCATCTCAACCTACACAGTTCTCCGCCAAGTTGTTTTTGGTCGGCCTCCATGGTGCTGACGTTCCAGAATCCAATTCTAGTTTCGTGTTTTGCGGTCGGGGCATCCGTTCTCATGCCAGGAGCTTCCTTTCGGCTTTCACCACTGACAGTCATACGAGCCTGAGACTCCGGATGTCCGTGCCGCATCAGAGTTTTTCCATTTGTTGCTGTTTCCGTAACTGTTCAGATTTTTTACAATGGCAGGGGTGTCGGCCCTGCGCTAAAACCCCCAACCTGGATGACCAGGGTACCAGCTTTTGTCTGACGCCTAGCAGCACAGACAAGTCCAGCTTGGTTGAACCTACCAGGAGTAAAACTCCCGCTGGCATAGCTCTGGAGGTTGTCAGGGTACGCAAGCTGCCATACTGCTACAAGGTATAGGTACCATTGATGGCAACTCAAACACTTTACACCCTATGTAAAGCATACTTATCTATAGCATGTAACAAAACTTTCAAATTGTCAAAATATTATTCGGCCAATTTACAATCATGTATAAATATGATGAGATATTTTTCTAATAAATACAAACGTTTACTGCTTGCTTTGTGGGCGTCTGTGGCCTAATGGATATGAACGCAGTTTCATAATCCAGATATACCAGGTTCGAAACCTGCTGCAGGCGGTTTGGTAGCTGATCGCTTTATGTGGATTTTTAACAATGGTATAAGCGCCGTACCGTTCAGAAAGCAATGGCAAACTACTGAATGAAAAAAATTGCCTAGAAAAATCACAAACAGCCAATAAAAGCTGGGGTTGATTGCCACGTCCTGTAAAGGATAAGCAACTAACTTTTTTTTTAACTGCTTGCTTTAAAACATCACTTGTGAGAAAAAAAATATTGGAATCAATGCTGTTGCCTGGGTAATACTTAATAACTGCCCGGCACATAAAGAGTGAGGCTACATCCTCAGAAGAGACCCTGACGCCATCACCAGAAGAGACCCTGACGCCATCACCAGAAGAGACCCTGACGTCATCACCAGAAGAGACACTGACACCATCACCAGAAGAGACCCTGACATCCTCACCAAAAGAGACACTGACATCATCACCAGAAGAGACCCTGAAACCATCACCAGAAGAGACACTGACATCATCACCAGAAGAGACACTGACATCATCACCAGAAGAGACCCTGACATCATCACCAGAAGAGACCCTGACGTCATCACCAGAAGAGACACTGACACCATCACCAGAAGAGACCATGACATCATCACCAGAAGAGACACTGACACCATCACCAGAAGAGACCCTGACACCATCACCAGAAGAGACCCTGACTTCATCACCAGAAGAGACCCTGACGTCATCACCAGAAGAGACCCTGACGTCATCACCAGAAGAGACCCTGACATCATCACCAGAAGAGACCCTGACATCATCACCAGAAGAGACCCTGACATCATCACCAGAAGAGACCCTGACATCATCACCAGAAGAGACCCTGACATCATCACATTATGTGCAGGGAACCTAACGCTACCTCCCTAGATTTCACACGGTCACTATTTTGGCTCTAGTGTCTGGTGTATGATGTACCTAGTGTCTAGGGGAGAAATGAAATGATGGTACACAACACAAAAACACTTTAAGTTTCTCTGAGGAAGTGAATAAAAACCTGTGGTTAAGTTTTTCTTTAAATTTGATAATTTTTTGTACAATTTATTTTGCCTGTCCAGTCATATCTTTTGGACAGGTCTTTGAAAATGAGGACAAGATAGTTTACAGAAAAGATCAACTAAAATGTGTGTGGGCAATCTGCCCAATAACTATAAAGTTAATATATGTCTTTCCTGTTGGAATGTTCACAGCTTACACTTTATTCATCTAAGAGGGAGAGTCACTGTGTGTGAGGGGCTGTATTATCATCATACCCCATCAACTTCCTGAGTATGATTTGAAATACCAGTGTTTATTTAAAACGAAACTGTCAGATATACCCAGGTCCTTAACATATCACCTGGGGTTTCTTGTTGGATGATAAGATAGTGTGTAGTTGCAGAAATATCGATATCACATCACACGCCCAAGCTCCTGCTGTTATCTCTTGACAGCATACATGAATTTTCGGAGACTTCTTGGCGTTATCGTCACTCCTCAGGTTTCCTGTTACCAGCTGGCAACAGGAAATAAAACCTCTGCAACAAAAGGACACCCTGGCCTTTTACATCTGATCACTTATTCTTTTATTTAATTTCATACGTGGGTATGGGGTCAGCCTCGCGTGCATTTCAGGTGCACTCGCCCCTAATTTTACATGACTCCCACCTTGCTGTGACCACACCTCAGGTCCCTCTGGCAGATACTCCACTGTACGTTTACATAGTTTTCCTCCATAACATAATGTGGAGTAACCACATTTCCTTTGATATGATTTTCTCTTCTTTTGTTTTATATATATATATATATATATATATATATATATATATATATATATATATATATATATATATATATATATATATATATATATATATATATAAATGATTCAGGCATGTTGAACAGTGTTCATGGAACACGGAGGCTTACTAATATATTCTAATACAATAATATTCAAACATAATCATGACAACATACATCAGTTAGATACATTTCAATGTGAGGACTCAACAATGTCTGCTCCCGGCACGTCCTTCACTTTTCCCCCAATAGCAGTATCTAACTTTGGCAGTGGGATTAAACATATGAATTCATAAAGCATTCTTACCACAAATTTTCAAGAAATATAAACAAATGACGCTGACTTGCAAAGAAGTGGCCTCAGTTTCTTCTGCTCCGTCCAGACTGTGAAATACTTATTTAGTTATTTAATTTTAAATTTATCACAGCTGTTCTCAGCGTATCTGAATGAAAAATTTAGTTCAACTGGCAATGAATAATGAAAGCTTCTTGCTAATATTTACTAGCACTGGCCAATCGAAAGCTTGCGACTACCAGAATTCAAATGCAGTTTTTGAAAAAAAAAAAAAAATTATTCCAAACAAACTCTGCGTCTGGTAGTCTATTGGCCAGTCTGCTTTAGTTATGCCCAATACAAAAAGATGTTTCGTTTTGGATTACATTTTTCCTACCGCTCCCCTTTCCCTATTATACTATTTTTACCCAAGCGAATTTGAATTTCCTCAATGCCTCTCTTTTAAGCTCGCGTCTCAACTACCGTTATAAAAAACAAGCAGGAACGACAGTCTGTCTGGTCGAGCGTCCGTGTAGACATTTAGTATTTTCTCAATAACTTGGCTAATACTTGGACTGCCATATTATTTAAAACAGGTTCTTGCTCAGTGAACTCTAAGCTATACTACCATATGATTTTTATGGTCAGATTCATATTGGGTTAGATTTTCAATTTTTGTCATAGTCAATCGTCAAATAAATATTTTACACAAGACCGCCATCTTTTCCTCTCTTTCATCTCGCTAGCATGTATTTTTCAAATAACTAACTTGTTTTTGTGACGTCAGAAACATTACCGCGAGGAGGCAATAAAATTGTCTGCGTGTTTGCCTCTGTTGGCTTTGCTCCACTGTGTATATATGCATGGCAGAATGTGTCAAGCGAAGCGGGGTGTTGGCGTGGCAGGTTAAGAATTGGCGTTTATAATTTGTATTGTATCGTGTAACACTACAAAAAAAATGTAAGGATTGCTACTGATTACCAGCGTTAAAGTCAAAATTTTACGTTAATTCAGATAGTTATTTTGCGGCACACTTCCGCAAAATCGTTAATTATAAGGCTAGGCTGCAGAATGTATGCAGCAGATCTGGCAAAATGTTAAATATTGGTAGTACGTTTTCGAAACCGAAACTAAAACTCGTGTTAGATTTTTACCGTGGGATCGTTTTATAGGCTTTAGCACTGCACAAAAGGCAGCGTTGCTGGCGTGTGAGAGCATCACCGTCAGACACAATAGGGCGGGTTTATTTATTATCATTTTATGACTAAAATCTTACTGAAATGAGCGATTATTCTCGCAGATTTTACTACACACCATCACCAGAAGAGACCCTGACATCATCACCAGAAGAGACCCTGACATCATCACCAGAAGAGAACCTGACACCATCACCGGAAGAGACCCTGACATCATCACCAGAAGAGACCCTGACACCATCACCAGAAGAGACCCTGACATCATCACCAGAAGAGACACTGACATCATCACCAGAAGAGACACTGACATCATCACCAGAAGAGACACTGACATCATCACCAGAAGAGACACTGACATCATCACCAGAAGAGACCCTGACATCATCACCAGAAGAGACACTGACATCATCACCAGAAGAGACACTGACATAATCACCAGAAGAGACCCTGACGCCATCACCAGAAGAGACCCTGACGTTATCACCAGAAGAGACCCTGACGTCACCACCAGAAGAGACTCTGACGTCATCATCAGAAGAGACCCTGACGTCATCACCAGAAGAGACCCTGACGTCATCACCAGAAGAGACCCTGACGTCATCACCAGAAGAGACCCTGACGTCATCACAG
>JAMPIV010012341.1:120000-215818 GCA_024509875.1 Oreohelix idahoensis | reverse complement strand
CCGTTATAGCCAGGATTTCTAATTTTTGCTTTTCTCATCTCTTCCACCAGCTCCTCTTCTTTCCAATTTATACTTCTTGTGTTCCAAGTTCCATAAGTCGTAGTCCGTAGTCCGTTCCAGTTCGTCGCCTTTAGAATCAGTCCGGTTTTCTCTCTTGTAGTTCGCGTAATCATGTTTTAAGGCAAACAGGTGATTGGCCTGTTGTTCCTCTGCATGGTGGAGCGGCTGCCTCCTTACGGTCGCCATGCAGGCCACCCTCCTCCTTTTTCAGTCGGGCTTGGGACCGGCCTAGGTGAAGTTGTTTACCGATGCACAGTCAGTAATTGCAGCGTTGAAAAGCCAAAATAATACAGACGATGATGACCTCAGAATAGTGCTCCACAAGCTATGTCAACGTTTCAAAAGTGTTGTGATCCAATGAATCCCATCTCATTGTAACATCACCAGCAATGAAGAGGCTGACAGACTGGCAAAGGAAGGTGGAAATCTACCTCAACCTGATGCAAGCGTAACTTTCGAGGAGGCAAAGAGTTTTATCAGAATCAGGTACAGAAACAAATGGGATGTAGAGCATCCAGATCACACACAAGATGATGCATACTACCAGCTCAACAGAAGAGAACAAGTGGTGATCTTCAGACTCCGCAATGGCCACAACAGATTGAGATACCACCTATTCAACAAGTTAAAGATAGGAACTACCGATCAGTGTAACTGTGGCACTGATAAAATGACTGCTGAACATCTGCTTCACAGTTGCCCAACATATGCGGAAAGAGAAAGCGCATATGGCCGACACCAGTACCATTCTTGGAAAAGCTCTACACAGATTCAGATAGCATTAAACTGACTACTGCTTTCTTTGAAAACATTCAAGTGTATGACGTCAGAGAGTGTACGAAGAAGAAGAAAAAAAAAGTCAAGTCTGTCATAACTGCCCTGTTGTTAACAAGGTGAAAATGGATGAGCAAGACCATGGGTGTCCAAAATGACATCCGATCCACCAATTACTTGTCATCATCCACACGAGTACCCCATCCGATCCACCAATTACTTGTCATCATCCACTCGAGTACCCCCATCAGATCCACCAATTACTTGTCATCATCCACATGAGTACCCCCATCAGATCCACCAATTACTTTTCATCATCCACACGAGTACCCCATCAGATCCACCAATTACTTGTCATCATCCACACGAGTACCCCATCCGATCCACCAATTACTTGTCATCATCCACACGAGTACCCCCATCAGATCCACCAATTACTTGTCATCATCCACACGAGTACCCCCATCAGATCCACCAATTACTTGTCATCATCCACACGAGTACCCCATCAGATCCACCAATTACTTGTCATCATCCACACGAGTACCCCATCAGATCCACCAATTACTTGTCATCATCCACACGAGTACCCCATCAGACTAGCCCTTATTCTCACACCACCATTGATCCTTATATATTAATTTTAGTTCTTGTTATAAACTGTTTTACTATATTGTGCTATTCTCTAAGCCTTTCTATTTATTAATACTTGTTCCACAGTTATGGGTGAATTGCGTGCCTGTAAATAATCTAATATTGTGTCACCGTGGGGTTTGCCCAAGCATTATTCATGCTATAGGCAAGGTTATAGGAACGCTTAAAGTATGTCACCGTGGGGTTTGCCCAAGCATTACTCATGCTATTTGTCAAGATTAGATGAACGCTTAAGACAGTTCACGGGGAAGAAAGTTAAGTATGAATAAAATAAGACGAGTGTTCAGTAACTTGGCTCGCGTTAACAAAACGTGAGTATTTTTTTCCTCGTGAGTTGTAAATCAAAGGCTTAACCAATGAAAGTAGTGAAAAACAAGTGAGGGCGACGAATCAGAAGTAGCGAGGGAATCGTTCGTGAGAACAATGACCAGAGGTCATTAAGAGGGATTCCGGTTTCTGAGTTTGAAGAAACAAGAAGTGTTTTTTTTTGTTCTGGGCGGTTGCCTGCAGACGAACGGATTCTGTGGTTTGACAGAAGTAGAATAAGTCTAGCAAGATATAGGAATAAGTCTAGCAAGATATAGAGGTGATAGGATAGGGAACGTAAGTCCAGAAATTGTTCAGAGGATGTGTTAGTGCTAGACAGTAACAGTATAAGATAATGAAGAAGCCTTGTGTAGACTATGAGAGTTTTAGCGCTAGACAGTAACTGTATAAGATAATGAAGAAGTCTTGTGTAGATTATGAGAGTAGTGAATGTATTTCAGGAGATATTCAGCGATTTGATTGTAAGTATGATTTTGAACTTATTATGCATACAAGTAAGAGATTTACAGGAGAAGTAACGCAGATGTACCAAGTCGACATGTCAAAGATATATGTTGAGAACTTTGTGGACTGAGCAACAAAAGAGTAAAGTTAGAGGTAAAGGATAACCACCTTTGTCATGGTGAGTTCACTACAAGTAAACTAATGAGCTGTCTTCGGAGAATAGTTACGACAAGTAAACTAATGAGCTGTCTTCAGATAATAGTTACGACAAGTAAACTAATGAGCTGTCTTCAGAAAATAGTTACAAGTAAATGATTTGAAGAGTCGACTTTTGTAAGAACTGTTCACACGCCCTCGCACGTAGGTATATGCTTAGATGACATGGTACTTGTATATAGTTTAAGCTAATCTTTCAGCGATTGTATCAGAGCCCTACAGAGGTTAGAAAGAAATAAAGGCAGGAATATAATGAGATGGGAGTGAGGAGATGGAGTATAGAGGTATTTAAGTGAACATGAGTAAAGTTGATTGAACTAAACAAGATACAGGAGGACGATGCATATACATGAGATATAGAGCTTTTATATATGAAACCAACATGAGATAAACGTATGCAAGCTCTGGGATGAATTATTTGTCTTGCTGATAAAGATATATATACATATTTATGTAAATAAATGTTTTGATGGATACAGCAGATGTTTGAGTCCGTCTGTGAGCGTTGATGTATGTGGCCAGCAAATAAGAATAATAAAAACAAACTACCACTATACGAATGTCAGTAGAAACAGCAAAGAAGGAACCGAATGAGTAGTGGGTTAAAGAAAAGAGGGAAAATATGTTCATCCAGGAATCTACACCTCTGGCGGAGATGGCCAGTACACAAGTACACTCTTAACCCACTTTGAAGATAAACAAAAAGAGATTTTGTGACTTGAGTAATAATTAGAACAGACCACCCCTGTCACATGCTACTAATTGGTGCCGTAACCAGTTCTACAACAGACACACGGTTACAGTTGGTTTTCTCTGTTGTTCATACTTCCTACATTTTAGTAGGAAATGCTCTGTAATATTTGTTTCTACACTCTGCACAGTAAGATTCTTCAGTTCTAAAATAGCCCATTCTCAGTTGCAGTCTAAGAAGTTTCTTATTGCTAAGATTTTTTAGTTCTCTAGACAGCTGACACGTTCTTGTTGGAGCCTTGAACAATTTATATGCGTGTCTGTCCTTCAGACTTCTATCCCACTCTACTGTCCATTCTTCAGTTATTATTCTTTTAATTAAGCATTTGATCTATGTTTTAATCATCCCCACACTTATTTGGTTTGTATTATTTCTACTTTTCTTAGCTTCTTTATCCGCCTTTTCATTTCCTTCTATGCCAACATGTGAAGGCATCCAATACGGAAGGCTTTAACTATAGGATACATAGTGTCTCTATTTTCATATATGTTCAATTGCTGATATGTCGTCACTAGTCCAGTTATTGTGTGTGTGTTTTTGTTCCTTAACTCTAAAATGGTATTAAAGTTTCTAGATTGTGTGAGTGTTTTTGTCTAAAATAGTAGTCTCTTCGTGCGTGTCAAAGGGTGTACAATGACAACAACAAAATTAAAATCCAAACAATTTCAATTAAAAAAAAACCACACAGAACAAAGAAAGAAAGAAACAAATCATTACCGTACATATTAATTTGTGTTCATGTTAAATATTGTTAAATATTACCTCTACACCTCACGGTAGAAGGGGAACGACTAAGTAAGTAAGTTAAATATTGTTTGACTATATTATGCAGTTCCCAAGGTCTGTATATTTTTAACATCTATTCTACTGCCATTAGTAAATTTCATGCTTGTTAATAATTTAATATTGGGGTTGTCTGCTGTTCATACGTTTGCATTTAAAAAATAAATACTGTACTCTATATTATTGTCCCGAAGACAAATACTAAAAATAATATATAGGGTTCAACAATGGTGCGAGGATACGGGGTAGTCTCGTGCGGATGATGGCAGATAATTGGTGGATTGGGTATCACCAGGATACCCCCCGGCTTTTTCACCTTTTTCCATCTTGTTAATAGCAGGGCAGTTATAAGAGACTTCCCTTTTTTTTTAATTCTTTCATTTTTTTAAAATTTGTTTGTTGTTGTATTTTTTTAATTGTTTGTTTATTTGTTTGTTTTGTATAGGGAAGGACACACACACACACACATATACATTCAGACAATTTTGCAGTTTTGATTTACTCTATATGGACTGAGTGGAGGGGCGAAGAAGATACTATGTTTAGATATCGGAAATCAGATTTTATTATCTTGAATTTACTACACTGTATATTCTAATTATAATCCAACAACGTACACTTCAGCTCTACACTATTGTCCTGAAGACAGCCTCAGAACATCGGTCAGTGCGACACACTCAAGAACGTATACTTCAGCTCTACCCTATTGTCCTGAAGACAGCCTCAGAACATCAGTCAGTGCGACACACTCAAGAACGTATACTTTAGCTCTACGCTATTGTCCTGAAGACAGCCTCAGAACATCAGTCAGTGCGACACACTCAAGAACGTACACTTCAGCTCTACACTATTGTCCTGAAGACAGCCTCAGAACATCAGTCAGTGCGACACACTCAAGAACGTATACTTCAGCTCTACACTATTGTCCTGAAGACAGCCTCAGAACATCAGTCAGTGCGACACACTCAAGAACGTATACTTCAGCTCTACACTACTGTCCTGAAGACATCCTCAGAACGTCAATAAGTGCGACACACTCAAGAACGTATACTTTAGCTCTACACTAAGCAGACAGAAAAACGAACGAACGAAATCTTTATTTCGTCAGGGTAAAGAAATAGGCATAATTGCCTTTTTTACATTTCTGCCCTGCAATACAATACAAATTAATCGTCCCTCTTCTACCGTGAGGTGTAGAGATTTGGATGAGAGAGCGCCATACTATCCTATCGGCTGTCCTCCTCCTGGTCGGGTTCCATTCTAGTCCTCGGTCTTTCAGGGATTGTCTAATGTTGTCCTCCCAGCGGACTCTGGGTCATCCTGGGAGTCTGGATCCCTGGCTCTTTGTTTTCCATGTTTTTCGTGGTAGCCGATCTTCTCCCATTCTGCAGACATGGCCAACCCATCTTAGTTGGGACTGTTCTACTTGGGTCTGCAGGGGTTGAGTTTTTAAGCCTTGACGTATCGCCTGGTTGCAGACCATGTCTCTTCTTGTTACTTCAACCACCTTCCTCAGATACCTCATTTCTGAGGTTTGAATCTGTTTTTGTGGGTTGTAGTCATTGCCCATGACTTGCATCCATGCGAAAAGGCTGAGACATAGGTGGAGCAATATTCGACTATCTTCGTCTTCTTGCCAACTTCTCTTTTGCTGAGGGATCCTCGATTTATGGCCTGAATAGTCTCTTATCTGCTGCTCTTCAGGTAGCCAACTCTTCTTTGATGCCTCCCTTCCAGTCTATGACAGCTCCGACGTATTTAAAGTGGTTGACCTGCTCCAGGACCTATTCTCCCAGCTTAATCTGATACCTTCTTTCCTCTCGTGATATCACCATGGTTTTTGTTTTGGAGCTACTGATGACCATCCCTCTCTTCTCCAGCTCTTCCTTCCACACTTGGTTTGGACTGAAGATGTGAATCTGATTTAGCAATCAGGGCAACATCATCGGCTAATGCCATCTCTGAAATACAAACCTGTCTCAGATTCCAGTTCCCCACTGAATACTTTCTTGTCGTCTCCTTATATGCTTTGGTGACATCGCCCATGAGGAGTATGAAAAGGTAAGGTGACAGGATATCACCTTGTCTTACACCAGTGATGGTCCTAATCTCTTCTGACTTATAGTTTGCCGTCCTCACATAATTTCCTCAAGACTTGTAGAAGCTCGGTATAGCATGAATTAGAGGTGCTGGAATATTCTTCCTTGAATGTTTACTTAGCTTCTTGCGTAATGGTAGGTAATTCCTAGGCCGAGCAACTTTGTCAGTTATTATTTTAATTGTCCGCAGGCAGTGATCACCTCCAATCTCCAGCCCCCCCCCCCCCCCCCCCCCCCCCCCCCCCCCCCCCCCCCCCCACCCCCCCACCCCCCCCCCCCCCCCCCCCCCCCCTCCCTCCCCCCCCCCCCCCCCCCCCCCCCGACTCCAGCATCCCGGACATACTTGAATAAGCTCGCCCTTAATATGGCATAGTCGATCACTGATTTTTCATTCCCTGCAGGTTCACATTTACTGTATGCATGTATGTGCATATGGGGGAACTGCTCAGTGCAGAGTCTAAGAAGTCGCTTGGCATTGTCATTAAGAAGTGTATCTTATCCATACCTTCCGATAACTCCACCCCATCTAGCATGGTCATTTCCAACTCTGGCGTTGAAATCTCCGAGCTTGATAGTTTTATCCAGGCAGTCGTCACTATCTTTTGAAGCAGCTCGAAGAATTCCTCCTTGACTTCTGCTCGCTCATCTTCATTTGGCCAATACACAATGACAAGGTTGACTATGGTTTTTTCTGCGTTTAGCTCTAGCACCATAATGCACTCCGAGACAAAGTTCAATCGCTTGATGCTATCCCTTTGGTTTCCAGCCACAATACAACCCAAAGTACCGTTAGCTCTTTCAGATGTGGGGACTCCACTGTAGAGCAGCGTGTCGCCATCGAGTTCCAGAACTCCTTGTCCCTTTTCCCTTTCTCCTCGTTTCCATTAAAGCCAGGACCTCTAGTTTTGCACTCCTCATCATCAAAGTCAAGACTTGCCAAGGAGGAGGCTGTATCAAGAATAAGAATGGTATATTCTTACTAGATGATAAAGACTTATCAAACAGATGGGACAGAATACATAACAGAACTATTCGAGGACAATACAGGTAAAAAACAAACCATCCCATATTTTAATTAAGGCCCAAACATGCTCAGACTTGAAGTAGAGACATCAATAAATATGACACATAAAGGAAAATCAGCAGGCATGGATAACATAAAAATAGAAATGATAGAAGCTCTGGTGAGCTTTGGTACAATCACTGATCTGTGCAACGATGTATACAATACAGGGTACATTCCACATGACCTGAAGACATCAGTCTTTATAACGTTGCCCAAAAAACCTTATGCAAAT
Source organism: Oreohelix idahoensis (assembly GCA_024509875.1). NCBI lineage: Eukaryota > Metazoa > Mollusca > Gastropoda > Stylommatophora > Oreohelicidae > Oreohelix > Oreohelix idahoensis. Next base: position 208,412 of record JAMPIV010012341.1, on the reverse strand, counting down.
TAGAAATTAAAACAACAAGGCCTGTGTGATGTGGTGCTCTTTGAACAACTCCATAGTGAAAGCAGACCTTCCAGACATCACTTTCAATAGGCAGAACATTGAAAGACAAAACGGGCTGAAGTATCTGGGAGTAACGTTTGATCGTGGGCTATCATTCAAGTATCATGTCGAACTGATCATACAGAAGTGCAAGCAAGGACTGTCAGCCTTTAAAAACAATGGCTGCAGCGCACTTGGAACAGAGACTATTGTTTCTCCTGTATCATCAGCTCGTGATTTCATTAATGGACTACGGGCTAGGAATCCTCACACTGTCAGTGTCACAATGTGAACGACTGGAACGCATTCAAAATGAAGGGATGCGACTATTTGTGGGCTGTACTCGTGATACCCCAATTGTGACAATGAGATACATGCTCGGGATTGCTGTCGATTAGATCCAGATATGCGATGGCCCAGGCAAAAGCATATATGCGAGCAACCTCCGATAAAAGACATGAGAATGTGGCTGACATCAAAGGAGTTAGAATCAAGAGGGGGATGTCATGGATGGCACAGGCAGAGGCTACGATTGGTCAAGTGACCAGTGTTGAAAATGTATCCAAAGGGGAAGAGTGGAGTAAATCAGGGGAGAACTGGATAAACTACTATTAGGTCATCATTAGCCTTGGCAGAGAGTGCAGATCTTGGGGCAATGGAAAAGCAGAGTTGGAGATTAATCAGCTGATAAGTGATCATGCTGGGGGGTGATGACGCCATTGTGTACACTGATGGGTCTGTAGTGCGTATGCGAAATCAGGATGGGGCTTCCCAGAACGTCAAAGAGTAAGGCCAAGCTAGTCCTGCGTCTGTCTATAAGAACCTCTTATGATGGCGTCTCGCACAACGTCAGTCCACTTCTACCTTCACTTGGTTCCAGAGATAGTACTTTCTGCTGGTACCACCAATAACTATGATGAAAGAATAGACGCGAAACGCTTTCTTAAGTATTGCGTTTTCCGTCACATAGCTATGTGCCCCCTATTTACATTTCACCATCCCATTTAACTCACAATTACTCTCGATGAGTATAAAACTTAAGTCGCCTTTAACCTTGACCAGCGACGCGCGTGAGCAGTGTAACAAGAACCAACCCATCAGAAGGAGCAGAACCGTCATTTCCATCTAAGTTCAATCTATATGCTGCTACGTGAACTTCTCTTTTTTACAATTTACATCCCGTCACAACCGTGATGATAACTTTTTCTTGATCCATAACTACTCAAATTTTTAAACTGTTAAACCTTAAGTGATTATTAAATTTTGTTATTTGTAATTATACACATCAGTCAATGTACTAAACACATTCAAAACTGAGCTATATGTGGTGAAGTGGGATGTTATAAATACTTATAGGGAACTTAGTGTACTGACTGAGATCAGCTGTGAAGGTATCTATATCTATTAAGAGTAGTGTATTATAGATAACCTTACTTGCTACCACATATCTATATATCTCAGTCAGAATTATTCTGGAATAGTGTGATGCTACGTTATGTGTCTAGGGTATGTGTATGATGAAGTGTAAGTCACAACAACAGACAGATAAACAATTTAATTTAATCCACTACTCTTGACAACACTGTGACACTCACATACATATAACACTCTACAAAGATATCTTAAAGAGTCACTGATAAACTTTCGAATAACAATATGTATTCATTACTGGCATGAATGAATATGTGTCCTGATTCAACTACAAGGGAACCAGGAATCACAATCAATTTAAATTACAAGTTATGTACAGAATGTATTTAATATGAATATTGTAGTGACATATATTATTACAAATGTTCTATGTGTGTCAGTTGTGTAGTAGTAAAATGAGGTAATACTGGTTTTGTTTTGTTCAAGCTCTGTTGGTATTTGTCATCATGACTTCAATAGTTTGTCTTTAGGGACCAGTATTTGAGATGTTCAAAGTTCCTGATTTTAAGACAAGTAAATTCCCCTCTGAATAGTATTTTTTATAAAGTTATTTCAAGATGAGGGGACATAATGTTGAGCTCAGCTGGCCAACTCTGCTTATCTTGAGTGATGGCGGCAGGAAAGGACTCCTCTGCTCGAATTCTCCTCTGGGCTCAGGAGACACCTCACTGATAGCTAAAAGGACCAAGGAGTATGCTGTCCGACTCTGGATTCAGCAAATCTCTGACCAGATGCTGCTCAGTACCATCAAGACCACTGTCCCACAATTCATACGAATAACACAGATACGTTGATTAGCAATGAATTCTGGCACAAACTGGCACAAATTTCCATCTGCTTATCTTCCAGGCTTTTATTGAGCCAAATATAAGCTGGCTTCAACGCACTGATGCTTTATCAAGTGTATTTAAACAAGTGGTTTCGAACTAACGCTCCCAAGTGTGTATATCAGCGAGACTGGCCAATGAGCCACGTTTCGACAAGTGTTTGAAAAAATGTTATCTTTCCCCGTCTCCCCTAACAACCAAGATAGTATTTATAGCCCGACCAATCGTGGTTAGGCTTTCATTTGTTGCGCTCCAATCAATTTGGAGTTTACATGGTAGGCTATTTATGTAACGTAAATTTTTTTCAAACACGTTAAAAAAAAATCTTATGAGCAGAAATGATTTTATGCTGTCAGGCAGCCCCAATATTTTATTTTGGGTATAATTTATTAATTCCTGGACTATTTGCGTAACGTTTTACATATTATTTGTCAGCAAGCCCTAAGGAACCCAAAAATACTAATTTAAAGGAGCTACGTGGCTGCGTTCAAAATATGCAATTTCTTCTACCTCCTGTTTCGAAGATGTGCTGTCTGGGTACTGTTATGTGTTCAAACGTAAACCCATCTAATGTTGTCTTTTCTAATAAGAGTTTGTTATGATTTATAAACCTAACTCTGGGAAAGGGTAGTGTATTTTATCACTGTCCGTCTGAAAAAGTTAGTGCTTGTAGACTTACACGCGTGATGCCAGCATTTGTATATCGCGCGTCGCGTGTTGCATGCGTTCCTGATTTTCAGCCCTCCCCTCTCGCTATCCTTTTGTCCATCTGTTCGTTCGTTTTGGTAACGTAATATAATTAATGTTAGGATTAATTTAGGTCATTACGCAGTACGTCTCAATGTTTTTCTTAGAAATGCAGCACACGTTTCATTGAAGAAGGCGGGTAATAATACAGTAAGCTTTTATATCAACGTGAAAGCGTTACAATTTGCAGACGAAGCAGAAAACAAGGGGGATTTCGAGTACATTCTCTGTGACAGCACTGTTATTTTACCATTGCTCTTCTCTTTATTAATTTTATTTGTTAGGCTTCATATTTACCTAATAATTTATATATGTGGATTAGAATATTTCATGACACCTCCCCTCTTAAAACAGACATTATATGTCAGTCCTTTATTCTATATACACATAGAGAAATTTATTATTATTTCTGGGGTTACGGTGATTCTCATCACACGGATGGCGGCTTAAAAAATCAGCTCCCAAATTGGTTTTTCCAGATATATACTCAATGCTAAAATTATATGGAGCCAGAAGCAAAGACCATCGGAGTAACCTAGAGTTCTCATGCTTAGCCTGTGCTAAAAACGATAAAGGTTTGTGGTCTGTTTGCAACTTAAATGCCTTCCCATATAGATAAATATTGAATTTCTTTATTGCCCATATTACTGCAAGACATTCTTTTTCGCTAGTTGAGTAGTTGATTTCAGCTTTATTCAACTTTCTGCTAGCATATGCCACTGGGCTTAATTCCCCATCCAATGCATCTGATTTCTGTAGTAAAGTTGCACCTAACCCAATATTACTTGCATCCGTCCTTACTATGAATTCTTGACTTAAGTCAGGTAATTTCAAAATGGGTTTACTTGTGAGCTTTTCCTTCAATTCTTGGTAAGTCATTTCACATTGTGGTGTCCATGTAATGCGATCTGGAAGTCCTTTACGTGTCAATTCCGTTAAAGGTGCACATATGGAATTAAAGTTTTTGATATACTTCTGGTAGAAACCACATAATGAGACAAAGGATCTCACGTCCTTCTTGGTTTGTGGTCTCGGGGCTTTCTGTAGTTTCTCTAAGTTCTTTGGGTCAGGGGTCATGTTTCCCTGATAAACTGTGTGTCCCAAAAATTCCAATTCTTTACATCCAACGCAACATTTGGTTGGTCGGGCTGTTAAATTTGCCTCCCTAAGTCGATCAAACAGCATGTTCAGAGAGTCAATGTGTTCCTCAAATGTTTCTGTTGCTATAAGGATATCATCCATAAAATTTGTTATACAGGGATTATTCAGAGGATCCAATAATTTTCTCATCATTCTAGAGAAGACACTAGGCGCATTCTTCAATCCAAATGGCAATCTATTAAACTCATAGTGTCCTTCTGAGGTACTAAAAGCTAGGTATGGTCTAACCTCAGGTTTTACTGGAATCTGATAGTATCCTTTACTCAGATCCACTTTTGAGAAATATTTAGCTTTATTTAGCCTGGCAAACAGCTGATTTGTATCCGGCAATGGATCCACCTGTCCTTCTGTAATAGCATTCAGTCTCCTGTAATCTATACAGAGTCTATGTTCTCCAGAGGGCTTCCTTAAGAGTACAACACCGGAGCTATACGAAGACTCACTGTGCGAAATAATTCCTTCCTTCAATAGATAGTCTATCTCTTCCTTCAAAGCTTTTTCCTTAGCAAACGGAATCGAATATGGTTTCATACAGACAGGTGTGGGGTCTATCAGTTTCATATCATATTCCAATAGGTTTGTATGCCCTGGTCGGTCTGTTAACACCTCTGCATGATTATTTAGAACCTCTTGCACTCTCTCTTTCTGAGTTTTCGTTAAATGTGTACTGATTTTCACCTGTGCTGCTGTCTCACAGGGGTGTAATGGATATTCAAATGATGAAAGTGGTTCCTTTTTCATCTCCATGGCGATGGACAAGGTCAACAAGTGTGTCTCTTCCTGATGTTCTCTTTCCAAATATTTCTTCAGGAGATTCACATGATAGATTTTTTCTTTCTCCTTCTTATCTATCTTATAATTTGTTCTAGACACCTTCTCTAGAACTGTATATGGACCCTGCCATCCAATTTGTAACTTATTCTGACTCCCAGGCAAAAGAAGCAGTACTTTCTCTCCCACAGCCAAATTTCTGTCTTTCGCCTTCCTGTTATAATAGGCAGCATGTTTCTTCCTGGCTTGTTTCAAATTTTCATTGGCAAGTTTCCAGCCAGTTTTCAACCGAGTGGTCAGCTCATTCACATATTGGTATGAAGATGTAATGTTTTCCTCTGCCTTTTCATCAGTCCACGTTCTTAACAAAGCTACATATGGACCTTTAATTGTGTGGACCTATTTGTCCATGCACCGGTATGGTCTCTTCCACTTGAAGCTTTATAGTGATGATTTTTCCTCCCAGAATTATCATTCACAAAACGACCGCTACCAATTTTTCTTTTGGGGCTTTCTCCCCTCTTAAAATTCTTGATGAGAGATTTCCTCTCTACATCTTCTTCCTCCAGTTTGTTTAAGTCCGATTGAGGGATTTTCGGCTTATCCTGGGGTAAGACATCTTTTTGCACTCTCCGCATAGTGGCCATTGTAAAACAGTTAAGTGAAGCTTGTCCGTGAAAAGGGGCTTCCCATTCCATTTGGTCCACTTTATCAAATCTATTTCTCTTTTTATTGTCAGGCCTAATTTTGCCCCGGGGCGTGCCCAGGTCCTGATCCATGTTCCCACTTGTGGGTGTTCCCTCATGTGCTATGCTACACCTTTCTACAAAATTCTCAATGTCCCATCTTGCTTTGGGCCAATAATAATTGTGAGCCACCTTTTGAATGATGGTACCTATTTTCTCATGGTCCCCATCTGGTTTCACATGTAGGCTCCTTATTAAGTCTGTCCTGTATCTTTTTGGAAGAACCAGCTGTCCGTGACCATTGGATCTAGCTCCAGTCTTCCTATACATCAACTTGTTTTTCATGTAAAAATCTCCCTTGCCTGGAGTTGTATGACAAGTTGACAATTTTCTGAAACAAGGCTTGAGTGTTTTATCCCCAGCCTGTGCCTTCCTCATCTCTTCTGGAGTGGTATCTAACATAATATCCTCCTCCTGTCTTGAGGTCGACCTGACCTGAAGGGTTGCCATATACACAGGTTTCCTTCTGCAACGGTCAGTGTCATGATTGTCCATCTGACAATTCTTACACCACCTTTTTCCTTGGTTGAAAGATTTTCTTTCATCATATTTCCTTTCATCGAATTGTGGGAATTTATTTTTATTGTCATACCGTGGCCTATCAAATTGGTGCTTACCTTTATTTTGATCCTTAGGATCAAATTTATTAAAGTTCTGTGGTGCCCTAAAGTTATCCACCTGTTTCTTTTTATTACCTGTTACCTCTGCTTGAGCTGCTTGATACCTTTCAGCAACATTTAGCAACTCACCCAGCCTCTCTGCACCTTGTTCCATGAGAAACTTTCTCAGGTCTGGAGCCATGGACTCTCTTAGTTGCTCTATAAGGACCATTTCCTTAAGATCTTGGGTTTTCCCCAGAGAAGTCCATTTCTCCAAGTATGTCTCTATTCGTGCAGAGAACTGGTGATAGGTTTCACCTGACAGTAGTTTAGCATTCCTAAATTTTTTTCTATAGAATTCTGCATTCTTTTCATACCTTAACAAAAGAGCCTGCTTTAGCATGTCATAATTTTCCTGATCACCTCTGCTCATTTTTGCAAAAACTTCATAAGCTGCCCCACGAAGTCCCTGAGATAACTTTAAGCTCCACCTTTCTCTCTCTAACCCATACGTGGTAGCTAATAGTTCGTACCTATTTATATAGCTCTCAATATCATCGTCTTTCTCAACAAAATGATCTAAATGAAAATTCATAGCTGAGATTGAGGCTCCCTGAGTAACCGTAGCATCAGAGGCAAAGGGACTGGCACCATTTTCAGGAGCATGGCCTTGAAACTCAAACTCCCTTAGTCGTAATTCATGTTCCCTTTGTAATCTTTTCTCCTCCTTTTCTGCTTCCCTCTCTGCAGCTAATTTCCTCTCTTCTGCAGCTAATCTTTTGTCTTCTCTTTCTGCTTCCAATTTCTTAGCCTCTTTGTCAGCCTCAATCTGCAACCTCTTAGTCTCAGCCTCAGCTTCAAATTGTAACTTCTTAATTTCCCTTTCAGCCTCTAACCTTCTTTCGGCTTCTTTTTCTAATCTTCTTTCTTCGCGTTCAATAAATTTGTCACATTCCGTTGTGACATAGGCAACCATAACTTGCCCATCTAATCCTAACTCTTTTGCAGTCTGAACCGCAGCAGATCGAAATTTGGCCAGGTCCGCCATTGTCTATCAGGTAAATTTTTATAATGTCTACCCAACAATTCAATTTCTAACTATATATCTAATGGACAACACAGGCACCGTGAGCTCAACCTTATTTAATTCCACCCAAGGATACCTTTTAATTCTTATATTCCCTGAAGTGAATTACCCCCAATATTTTTAATAGTTAAAGATTCAAAATCCCAAGAGCGAGACCCCAATATATGTGGTGAAGTGGGATGTTATAAATATTTATAGGGAACTTAGTGTACTGACTGAGATCAGCTGTGAAGGTATCTATATCTATTAAGAGTAGTGTATTATAGATAACCTTACTTGCTACCACATATCTATATATCTCAGTCAGAATTATTCTGGAATAGTGTGATGCTACGTTATGTGTCTAGGGTATGTGTATGATGAAGTGTAAGTCACAACAACAGACAGATAAACAATTTAATTTAATCCACTACTCTTGACAACACTGTGACACTCACATACATATAACACTCTACAAAGATATCTTAAAAGAGTCACTGATAAACTTTCGAATAACAATATGTATTCATTACTGGCATGAATGAATATGTGTCCTGATTCAACTACAAGGGAACCAGGAATCACAATCAATTTAAATTACAAGTTATGTACAGAATGTATTTAATATGAATATTGTAGTGACATATATTATTACAAATGTTCTATGTGTGTCAGTTGTGTAGTAGTAAAATGAGGTAATACTGGTTTTGTTTTGTTCAAGCTCTGTTGGTATTTGTCATCATGACTTCAATAGTTTGTCTTTAGGGACCAGTATTTGAGATGTTCAAAGTTCCTGATTTTAAGACAAGTAAATTCCCCTCTGAATAGTATTTTTATAAAGTTATTTCAAGATGAGGGGACATAATGTTGAGCTCAGCTGGCCAACTCTGCTTATCTTGAGTGATGGCGGCAGGAAAGGACTCCTCTGCTCGAATTCTCCTCTGGGCTCAGGAGACACCTCACTGATAGCTAAAAGGACCAAGGAGTATGCTGTCCGACTCTGGATTCAGCAAATCTCTGACCAGATGCTGCTCAGTACCATCAAGACCACTGTCCCACAATTCATACGAATAACACAGATACGTTGATTAGCAATGAATTCTGGCACAAACTGGCACAAATTTCCATCTGCTTATCTTCCAGGCTTTTATTGAGCCAAATATAAGCTGGCTTCAACGCACTGATGCTTTATCAAGTGTATTTAAACAAGTGGTTTCGAACTAACGCTCCCAAGTGTGTATATCAGCGAGACTGGCCAATGAGCCCCGTTTCGACAAGTGTTTGAAAAAATGTTATCTTTTCCCGTCTCCCCTAACAACCAAGATAGTATTTATAGCCCGACCAATCGTGGTTAGGCTTTCATTTGTTGCGCTCCAATCAATTTGAAGTTTACATGGTAGGCTATTTCTGTAACGTAAATTTTTTTCAAACACGTTATAAAAAAATCTTATGAGCAGAAATGATTTTATGCTGTCAGGCACCCCCAATATTTTATTTTGGGTATAATTTATTAATTCCTGGACTATTTGCGTAACGTTTTACATATTATTTGTCAGCAAGCCCTAAGGAACCCAAAAATACTAATTTAAAGGAGCTACGTGGCTGCGTTCAAAATATGCAATTTCTTCTACCTCCTGTTTCGAAGATGTGCTGTCTGGGTACTGTTATGTGTTCAAACGTAAACCCATCTAATGTTGTCTTTTCTAATAAGAGTTTGTTATGATTTATAAACCTAACTCTGGGAAAGGGTAGTGTATTTTATCACTGTCCGTCTGAAAAAGTTAGTGCTTGTAGACTTACACGCGTGATGCCAGCATTTGTATATCGCGCGTCGCGTGTTGCATGCGTTCCTGATTTTCAGCCCTCCCCTCTCGCTATCCTTTTGTCCATCTGTTCGTTCGTTTTGGTAACGTAATATAATTAATGTTAGGATTAATTTAGGTCATTACGCAGTCTCTCAATGTTTTTCTTAGAAATGCAGCACACGTTTCATTGAAGAAGGCGGGTAATAATACAGTAAGCTTTTATATCAACGTGAAAGCGTTACAATTTGCAGACGAAGCAGAAAACAAGGGGGATTTCGAGTACATTCTCTGTGACAGCACTGTTATTTTACCATTGCTCTTCTCTTTATTAATTTTATTTGTTAGGCTTCATATTTACCTAATAATTTATATATGTGGATTAGAATATTTCATGACACTATACCAGAAAAATGATTCCCCTGAGTTAATCAGAGGTGGGGGCTTAAACGAGCTAACATAAACCATTACTTACTCCTTCACAAAAGTTGTCGGCATTGTTTTCGATTATCTGAATATCTTGGGAATACTAATTTGTGGTAGAAGCATCATTAACCTTCTATCTACATATCTGCCAAGAGTAATCTTGTGCAAATGTAGACACCTTTGAAGCCCATATTAGACACTCTTGAGTTTTGGCGACTGTTGGACCACTACTGCATAGCAGGGGAGGCAATACCGTCACAATTGGGGGCTCGTCCGGGATTATAGAACGTGTCTAGTTATTCCCCTAGACTTGATTGACAAATATTTCAGATTTACTGAAAGAATAGTGTCAAGAGTGTATTTGTTGTAAGACTGAGCATACATTGCATAAATAACAGTAAAAGTAACTTGGTAAAGAATAATTGAATAATCAAAGAGTAACTGAATTTTTGTAACGAAAGTTAAAGTTAAAAAATAAGAAGTTCACTTAGTGCGGCTAATTCAGCGTTGTAATTTTGAGTGTACTAGATAAGTAGCTGTTGTAACTTTGTGTAGCTTTCTAAACAGACTTATTGCTCAGAATTGCAGAGTCCGAAAACCTCCATGCCTTTTACCTTAATCTATGCGGCGAACTATGTTTTTCAGCTAAAGAACTTTCTGTGTGCTTACTTCGGTGCGAGAACAGAAAGAAAAAGATAAAGAGGAAAAAGACACGATGAAGGCAGAGAAAGCCGCACTCCACGAGGAGAAAGCGGCTGAAAGGGAAGAGAGAAGGATCGCCAGCGAGCACGAAAAGGCCCAAGCTGAAGAGAAGGAAAAACAAAGAGCTCACGAGGCCGCGGAAAGAGATAAGGAGAGGGCATTCCAAGAAAAGAAGGAACAGGCCGCAACAGCCGAAATGAGGCCAACAGAGCCCACGCAGAAAAAGAGAGGGTACATCAAATCCGATTGAAGAAATTAGAAATTGAAGGAAGAAGGATAGATTCTAGTTCTAACAATGGCGGGTCTGGCAGTTCTCAAAGTAGCGATGGGGGAACCACCTCTCAGACAGTGGCGCCTAGTGCGGTTTCCTTCCAATTAGATGTTTACTCTGAGGCTTGAGAGGAAATAGACATCTACCTCTCTAGGTTTGAATCCTTAGCAGCTACATATGGCTTAGAAAGGGAGAAATACAACATGAAGCTATTCCTGAATCTGAAGGGATCTGCTTATGATGTATTTCTCAAGATGCCCGTGAAAGAACAGAACAACTACGACTTGTTGATGAAAGCTCTGCTGCAGCGTTTTATTCTAAACGCAGAGAGTTTTCGTTGTAAACTCCGTGAGGCTCTAAAAGACAGAAAGACGAATCTTTTAGACAATTTGCTACCAGGCTAGAAACGTACTTGGAGAAGTGGGGATCCCTCAGCGTCTTCGATTACTCTTTTGAAGGGTTGAAGGAGATGATTCTCGTGGAGCAGTTTAAGGACTCGCTCACCCCTGATATGAGAAGGTTCTTAGCGGAGCACAGGGCCGAAACTCTTTATCAGGTGGTACTGCTTACTGACCGGTGCCAGAGCGTCCAGTCGGAAGTGAATCCGTCTAAAAGGTGTAACCACCATAGTTACCCCAAACAAAAGGATCACCCAGATGATAACTCCAAAAGTACGACAACACAACACACAAAACATCCCACCAACAGCAACAACAACCACAAGATCACCAGAGGCAGACACAGAGCAATTCAGCCCAAGGAACTGGAGGACGTTATTGTAAATCGTGCAAATCCGATACACATTTTACATCGGATTGTAAGAGGCCGAAATCAGGCCCTTGTAATGTTGCTTGCCTAGTCAGGGGGCCGATAGGGAAACATGACCCCTAGGCATATGAACAAAATCTTAGTTACCCTCCTATTACGGAGCAAGTAACCATTGGTAACCACACCAATCGGTGCTCATATGATAGTGGCGTAGAATACTCGACTTTAGTTTCTCCATCTTTGGTGAAGGCCCACCAATATACTGGTGAAACTGTAGAAATACAGGGGCTCCGGAGGAGTAAAAAGCCTATGCTTCTTCCGGTTGCGCAAATTGATGTCTCAACTCGATATGTCCGGAGAAAAATCAATGCCGCAGTTTTAGACGATTTAGTCTATCTTCTCATTTTAGGGAGAAAATATGTGTTTCTTGGAGGCCCATCACGTGACTCCAAGGCGACGCAAGAGAGAGAGAGAAAGAACACAGGATACGCCCAAGCGGCCCCTGTGCTCTTATCTTTAAACAGCCTGAATATATCTGAGCTGAAGCAGGCACAAAGGGCCGATAAAACTCTAAAGCCTTGCTTTTCAAAGGTGTATGGAGCATATTACAGGGAGAAAGATTAGGTGTATAGACGGGTGGGGAATAAGAGACAGTTAGTTGTCCCATTACCCTATCGTACCCGCCTAATGCAGGAAATTCATTTAACAAAGCTCCACCCCCTTAAAGGTTCAAATGCCCTGGTAAGGCATATTTCCTTGAATGACTTCTGGCCAGGTTTGCGACTTGATGTTAGACAATTTTTTGAAAGATTGCTCTGTTCGCCATCACCCGGGCAAACAGAAGGATGAAACTACCAAGAAAGAGTTTGAGCAGAGTACCCAACACTCAACATTGGATAACTCGTACCGCAACTCGACATTTTTGTGTAGTAAAGCAGAGTTACGACAAGCGCCGATGGGAGACATTACTCTAGCGCCATACTCTGAGCAGAGTCAGATCAAGATAACCCATGCTTCAGCTGGAACTTTCCACAAAGAGGATGGAATTATTTATCGACGGTCGAGGCAGGGAAAGCAACTCGTGGTGCCTCTACCCTTAAAACCGTCCGTTATGAAAGCGGCTCAAATATCCTCATCAAGAGAACATGTTCCCGTGGGACTCACCATGAGTAACCTTAAGGAGGATTACTTTTGGCCTAGACGGTGGGCAGATGTGCGTGAGTACATTCAAAACTACACACACTGCCAAGCGAGAAACTCAGTCACTAGCCACCGAGATAAGAGAACAGAGGATAACTCTACGAGAGAGAGAGAGAGAGAGAGAGAGAGAGAGAGAGAGAACCCAGTGCACAGCAGAACACATCGAGAAGTAACCGCCCCAAAACTAGATATTTTTCAAATCTCTTAGGAGAGTTGGTATGTACTCGGAATGTGCAAGTTATTTGAGGCTGGCAACGTTAGCGTATAGAATGATGATTTCATGAACCACCACTGTCAAGGGCTGGTGATTACTTTATTGCTAGTATCGTAAAGAGAACTAACAAGCATAAAGTAGTCACAGGTTCCATATGGAGCAGGGAGGGAAAGATGAAAGAAATGATGTACATTCTAAGTATAATATCTACATTTTCAATCAGTGTAAATGTAAACGAAAACATATTCAATTTATACTGTGAACACTTTTCACACATTAAAATTCACATGGTAATACGAGTATATGCATATATGTTAGTTCACATGTTAGTAATGAAATATAGAATGTAAAATCACAACTTACGCCAATCTTGGCTCACATACGTTTTTTCTCAGATGAATAAGTTAAGGCAATGATGAGGAAGCTTTTAGAACCTTTGCACAGTCCCCATATCCATAATTTCATGGATGACATACTAATCGCATCCGAAACCTACGACGAACATATTGCTACGGTTGCTATGCTCCTCAGGAGATTACAGAAAACTTGTCTCACAGCCAGACCTAGCAAATGTCTCATCGGGTTTGAAAAGCTAGACTTCCTGGGGCATACTATTTCTCATGGCTGCATGTGGCCTGTTAAGAAGAACGTGGAGAAAATAGTTGCAGCTAAAAGGCCCCGAACGAAGAAAGACACCCGTTCTTTCTTATCACTATGTGCATATTATCAAAAATACATCCAGAATTTCAACGGACTAACTGCACCCCTGACTGACCTTACAAAGAAAGGCCGACCTGACCGGGTTATTTGGGATTCAAAGTGCGAACACGCATACAGCACTTTAAAAGGACAGTTGTCCGGATACCCCATTTTGAGGTTACCTGACCTCAAGAAACCTTTTGTATTGCGGGTCGACGCGTCGGGTCAGGGCATCGAGTCAACACTGCTGCAAGCAGAGGACACCGATCCGAATATGTTATTCCCAGTTGCGTATGGCAGTCGAAAATTAAATACGGCTGAACGTGGAAAGAGAATGTCTGGCACTGATTGACGGGATAAGACGTCATCATGAGTTTCTTTACGGGACATCTTTTACAGTGCAAACAGACCACGCTCCATTAGCTTTTCTTGGTGCAAATAAGGAATTTAACGCAAGGATCATGCGTTGGGCCTTGCTATTAAGCGTTTACTCCTTCAAAGTGGAATATATTCCGGGAAGACAGAATGTCGGAGCTGATTTCATGAGTAGAAACTGGACTACGGAGGAAGAGGAGGAAAGTGAAGATACCAATCACCCAAAAGTTACCAATCAGGGCACCTTCATTGTCATAAATGAAACATGAAAAATGGTTTCATGTCTAAAAGTGGGGACGATTGTGACGTACGTGCAGTATGAAAATTGAAGTCCCTGAATTGATGGATGATAAAGGATAGTAGCCTCGTAAGAGCATGCAGTCCCTGGTTTTGTGTGCAACACAAGAGACAATGTGGATTCCACGCGGGCTCATTAGCATGCACAATAGAAACGTGGAATTCTACAACGTGGGCTAATTAATATGGTAGACAGTTTCATGCGTGCATCCAGGACATCGCTTTGTCTTAAAGGGGAGGTTAAGCCACGCCTTCTGCCTTACCTTAGAGCGATCTAATCAACTACCTCCTTCACCTTTCTTTCTTACTGCCTAGTAGGGCGTTGCCAAAGTCAAACGAGGAAAGCGGTTAACGATCAAAGGCAGTAGTGGTCCCCAGAACGGACGAAGCAGAATCACGCCGTCGTTTAACACCTCTGTGTGAACCACAGAATCTCTCGCAGAACGAGACGAACGGGAAAGACGAGCGGTAAGAAGAGTTGGGTAATAGAGCGGGGACTGGCGGCGCAGAATCGCAAAAGTTCCCTGATTTCCAAAAAGTTGTGAACTTTCGCGTGTCCCCCTGATCCTTCAATTCTTTAATTATATATTGAGACCACTGAAAAATGCGTTTATCATTTGCGCCAGAGAGTTTGAACAAAGTACTAACTGTATAGAACAAGATTTCCTGTGCATATCTTCTATATTGGAGTCTTAAAGTCATTCTGTTTGGCCAGTGGTAATATATTAGTTTCAAGTGATAAGTGGTCTAGTTCTTTCATTTTATTTCGCTGGATTTTGTGTTAATTTAAACCTATTAAATAAACCCATTGTAGTGGATTTGATGGTACTGTATGGTTGTGATATTACCTAGTGTGATGCATGAGGTCAGCTGTGAAGGCTCCTGAGATAAATGTAGCTGTGAATTTACAGAAGGCCCTTCTTGCTACCACTTACGACCTCACACATATCTTTTTTTTCTAATGAATGTGGCTACGTTAAAAATCTAGGGTACTGAAATGTAAGGTGTTGTATTAGTATATACAAACACACACACAGATATTTAATAAGTCTAATAATATTAATGAACTTTATAACACACTGAACTAACTCAAGCTGTGTAAAATTTTGATATTAAATTTTCTTTAAGTTTATTTGTTCTGAACCAAGGTTTTATTTTGGTCAGAACATATGAAAGGTTTTGAAATTATGAATGAAATGCATGAATATATGGCATAATAAATGAAAGGTGTGTACATATGATTTTTACAAGACTAGTTAATATTACTACTGTTTATATTTGTAATTTATCTGGGAGAACGATTAATGGATGTGCTGTTGGGGTGGCTTCATCACTCCCAGTCTATGACTACCAAACATTGTCCATTTACTGATGGGAGGAATACAAGTTTATTTCCCAACATGGTATGTTCTAGTTGATGGGAATATAGTTGGTGTTAGTTATTAAATAAGTTGGTGAATGTCCAGCAGGCCAGACGCTCACGTATCTTTGACTGAGTAGTTCTGGTGCTGGAATCTGGTGGCCCCACCTCTCCGTGCTTGGGGGCTATCTAAGGCTGCTCTCCCAAAATTACTCGACTGCACGGGTCCACACTGGTATTTTACCCCACAGCATTTGACACCACTTTGGTGCCAAATAAAAAACTCACAATTCTGAAATAAAAGTATTGGGTCATGTGTCAGAACTCTACCTCCTGAGCCACTTCTACACTCAACACTACACAACAACACCACATAGACGGGTCAGATCTCTCTGACCATACATCACATCTTACCAAGTTGGTTTCACATAGTATAAGTTCCCCAAGACTACATATTCTGAAATATGTTTATTAGCTTCCTGCCATTGAATAGGATAGGTGATATGTTCCACTGATCTCAACACTTGATCCGCCCTTCATAATCCTTGCTGGCGTTTATGTATTTTGTTTGTCTCTAGACCCTGAACTGGGGCTGGGGATCTAGAGCGAATCCTTACTTGTTGTAAGGGATAGATTATGATATGGCAGTATCAAATCACTCGAAACATTAAACAATATTAAAATATACAAAGAAATACTTTCAGTCTTACCAGAATTATGAATAGAGAACACAGTATATGCTAGCAAAACTCAGCTGAGCTGCTGGCTGTAGTATGGCGTCCCTCTAAATATTGCAATTAGCTTCTGGGAATCACACCACTGAAGAATTACTGTATCTACTACTGGACAACTTATGATGAATGGCAAAGATGCGCGTCTGAGCGCCGATAATATGTTTATCTGTGTCCAATCACCGCCTTTTTTCCTTTTCAAATTTCAAACCTCTTACCAAAAGTCAATTCAGTCATACCTCAGTCAAGTATGTATTATTGTCTGTTGGTCCGTCTGTCTCTACTTGCGTTTCACAAAAAAACAGACTTGTTTTTTGAACCAACTCTGCCGTCCCCTACACAATTTTGCCTTTAAAGTTATTTTTAGCCACAACTTTCCCTAATGCCCCCTCTCTTTCATTCTAACTAGATTTTAGCACTTGAGTCTCAAGGCCGCAATTTTTTGAAAATTAGTGACATGTTTTTGTTTCAATGCAGTCGCTCGCTGATATGAACAACACAGTCTTTTGTCAATATCTTCATTATTATCTATCCGTCTGTATAAATGAAAGCATATTATTTCTCTGCTCAAGATGGGCCATCCGGCCAGCTAGGTTTTATATTCCTAACATTATTATTAAGAAAAAGTTACTTTTCAAGGTTAGTTGTTTTTTTTTTTAAATATGTTCGAGCATCTTCTGTAATGCGTTTGCCGCTGAATTCAATAAAGGACTAAGTATCGCAAAAGCGTCCAAGAAATGACTGTTGCGTATAATAGCTAAGGTCCCTTTTGTCAATTTCTTTACCTTGTGTCAACTTGGGGACGTGAATTTTTTTCCTTTCCCCACCAATTGCGTCTTTTTAGCCTTGCTAGTTTCAAGCACGTGTTCAGTCATATTTTCTTTTTGATCTCCGTTCTCATCCCGTCCCAAGGGTAAACGTTTTGCCTTCACGTCTAGCAAGTTAGTTTCCATGGCGGGTAGTGACCCGCGGCCTGGGCGATCATGTCTTCTAGTAGCTTACGCATTATTTTTTATCCCTACATTTTATCTTTGGAGATATTTTAACGTTGTATCACGGTTAATTTTATCACACCCATCTCAAAAGTTTCCAGTTGTAAATTAAATGATATATCTATACGTTATTTCCCAAGATAATAGATGCTTAAATTAATTTAGGAGCCGTTAAGGGATTTATAACCAATTAATACAGTTTAGTTATATATATATATATATATATATATATATATATATATATATATATATACAGTAGAACTCCATTTATCCGAACCCCATGGGACCGAGCATCGTTCGGATAATCAAATGTTCGGATAATTGGATTACATAATGTATCGAGTACATGTACACATATTTCTAAAAATAATTAACCATCACAAGGAAAATACACTATAAAACATATTTACTTGTACTGTAATAATAATACCCACACTGTATTAGATTACTGTATCACCAAAATCTGTCATTACACTGCAGTGCATGTACTACTTGTATTAATTTTTTTTTTAAGAAAGAGAAATGTTTTCAAAATAACATTACAAACGATTCAAAACCAGGCGCAACTTACGTATACATGTACTTGCACAGATGTAGCCCACTACTTAAAATAATGAGGAATCCTCTTTTGCACCAAACTGGATAGTCTCCTTTTGGTTGCTAAGTCCCGCATTCTCTTCAACAGCAGAAGCTGTGTAGGACAGCTGTCATCTTCTTGCTCGTACCAAGCCATCGCTGATTCTAGTGCTATAAAGGCCTCTTCAGGACTTGGTCGATGTTTTGGGTTTTCTTCATAATCTACAAGTACATCATGTACTTCTGAGGAGTCTTCGTCATCGGTCACTACATGTATTTGGTTTTCTTTTTGCACAAAAGAAAAAATTTCTTCGTCATTCAAAAACTGAAAACCAGAATCATTATCATCTTCTAGCCACATGTGGGCATCATCTTTGTCCCAGTCCGAAAATCCGGGCATTGAAACAGTTCCACAACTTCATTTATACAATCATCATTTGTGTCCACTGCAGTAGTTTCATTTCCTCCTTTTTTCCCAAGCAATCTATTCCAAGCCTTGTTGAGATTATCTTGTGACAGGGTGGTCCCAGCATCAGCTAACATATAGCAGCAGTCTTTGAGATTAAGCTTTTTGGAAAACGCCACCACACTTTCTTCATCTTCAGCCAACAATAAACGACGCAGGACTTCCTCTTGTACATCTTTTTAAGCTTTGCTATAACACCCTGATTCATTGGTTGAATCAGTGCTGTTACATTGGGAGGCAGAAAAATTACTTTAAAATTTGCATCAACTGCATTCAATGTATCCGTCTCTGGATGAGATGGTGCATTGTCCAGCAGAAGAATTACTTTTCCAGTTTTCTTTTCTTGTTCTCTCAACCTCTTTACATTTGGGATGAACTGATTTGTATACCAATCAAGAAATATTTCACTATTCATCCAAGCACTCTTTTGTGCTTTGTAGCACAATGGGAGACATGTCACATTCTTTAAAGAACGTGGTTTTTTGGCTTTGCCGATCATTAGCACCGGTAAACGATGACTTCCACTGGCATTCGCGGCTACCAAAATTGTTACTCTCTCTCTCTTTGCACTTTTTTAACCCAGGGGCAGCTGCTTCGCGCTGAGATGCAAGTGATTTTTTAGGCAATTATTTCCAGTATAAGCCAGTCTCATTGGCATTATACACATCATCGAGTGAATAACCTTCTTCTTCCAAAAAAGCCAAGAATGTTTCTTTAAAATTTTCAGCAGCAGTTGCATCGCTAGATAAAGATTCCCCTTGAATCTCCAGTTCTCGTATGCCATGACGAGATTTAAAGTCAGGAGGACCGTCAAGTTGATTGTTGAACTGAAGTGCCTTTTCACACAATATAGAGGCAGAGATAGGTTCCGATTTGCTTCTTCTTTGCAGACACCATATATACAAAGCCTCTTCCAATTTCAAATATTTCTCATGGTTTTACGTTTCTTCGACCCATTTTCACTCTCCAATTTCGATGCAAAACTCATAATTTTATCCTTTTTACTTTTGATGTCAGAGACGGTAGCTTTCCCAACATTGAAAATCCTCGCAAGTGAAGACACAGTTTCACCTTTTCCTAGTCTCTTGATAATTTCTGTTTTCGTTTCAATTGACAAAACATTGCGGTTCCTTTTATATGCTTTAGGCCTACTGGAAGATGCCATATCGCACAGAGAAATACTTGTACACCAAAATTATTCTGCTGTAGTAGCAGACACAATTATTTTAAGTTGAACTGTCTGTTTAGCCAGTGTTCTGCCTAGAACGCACACGTACACTGGATTGGTAAACCAGATATTAACTGACTTTATGATCTAACTGACTTCCTGTACGTAAGCGACCGACCATTAGCCCATCCCATCCTCTACAAATTGTTCGCACACATTTGAAGCTTGCCGCATGAAATGATTCAGAAATGTAGTCTAACGTGACTGGTGGCGATTGATTTTTTTTTTTCTGGAAAAAGTGTTCGGATAATTGGATGTTCGGATAATTGGGGTTCGGATAAATGGAGTTCTACTGTATATATATATATATATGTATATATATATATATATATATATATATATATATATATATATATATATATATATATATATATATATATATATATATATATATATATATATATATATATATATATAATGTGTGTGTGTTTTTTAACCATTAGACTCGCGGAGAGTTTTTCTTAAATATATATAATTGAATACGCGAGTGTATTTAATAGTCTTAACGGTAAATTTATCGCGCGTCAGAATATGATACGTATTGGGCTTATTGATTTCATGTTTTCTATTTTTTCACATAGAATGATCATATACCTTGCGTCCCAGCAATTCTATAGAGTCCTCCAGACTCGGTTCTTCAAACATCCAGCGATTTTATGAACATTTAAATATAATCTTCTTGTGGCGGCCCGCGCGGTCTCGCTCTCTAAATTTACATGAGAAAAAGCAACCCAAGAACATTTAAATCATAAATCAATAAAGTCTGTAAAGATAAACTGGAGAAGAACAATTGCCAGAAGCGATATATAATTTTTACTGTTCTGATGTGGAAAAGAATATATATTTCCTGTACACTGACAGTCCTGTTATTTCTACTGGATTTAAACCCCGAAGAAACACATAACTCGCTGTTCAGTCCTTGTCATCACGCTATAGAAGTTTTCAACCACCAGCGGTGAAATCCATGAGACCACTACTTTCTCATACCTAATACCTGTGACAGTGCCATCCCATAGAAACTTTAGATAAAAAAATCAAAAGAAACACTAAGGCTTCACCTTCCAGCGATTACGGGACAATTTGTTATAAACGCCAAACCCGCTAATCTGGGGCTGGAAAACGAAGGAAAAGACTCATACGTTCTGTTGAGTGTTTAAATTGCTGTTTGTGTTATTCTATGGAGTGCCAGATTCTACGATCGGTAAGTGTGAGAAAATGTGTGATGGCCGTCGCTAGCGTGCATGAATGAATGAGACCTGTTAGCTAAACTTATAATTCTCTTTACTTGGAAAATATCCTTATACTGTATTCCTTGTATTGTTCTCTTTCAGTCCCAAGCAAAAAAGTTGGGTTGGCCCAAGCAAAAATGGCCACCCCGGTGCATTTTTAAATAAATATCTCAAAACAAAAACCCGTTCACTCTTAAACACATGCGGTATTTAAAAGAATGTACTTGCAGTCGGAAATGACGTTTTGGGTGGTTTGTGTGTAGTTATAATTAGAAATAGTCTCAAACAGAGGCACATATTCTAAACGCTTTATAAAGTTGATTGGGCCAAGCGCGTCTAACCCCTGAGGATATATAAAGTCGATTGGGACTTAAAGAGTTAAGTGGAATTGCTTACCTTTGCTTATTTCCCCTCCCTTAAATCTGCTTGGTCAAGGGATAACTTGGAGAATACTAGGACTCGTTTCCTACACCCCATACCAAATATTTTAAACCCCCCCTATCAGAATAAATTAATCTATTTTTAGGTTAAATTATCTCTTTCTGATAACACTTGCATTTGGGCTGGTTTTTTTTTGGTCTATACAAGCGGGAAGAGCATATTGGGATACTACTCTTCACCCCCCCCCCCCCCCCCCCCTTGTTATTTGTATTTTTCTGTAACTAGGATCATTGAATGTACCATGCTAAATGTTGTGATTTTTGTTTAGATGATAATAAACACCATAACCTTTTATTACTGTGTTGGCCGACCCATTTCCTATATTTGTTATATGTAGTTTGTATTCACGTCTGTGTGTCTGTAGCACAAAATTGGTGTGTGTACATGAGTGTTTGGAAACTGGCAACAATTGTTTATCCAGGAGAGACTTAGGAGTCTACAGATTAAAAAAAATTGTCGTAAGATAGGCAAATCGGAGAAGATTACCCGATTTTCAGAGACTGTCCTTACTCTTTCCAGCACCCTTGTGAATCAACTATCTATTTCTTACCCCTTTCTATCATAGAGCCTTCACCATCATTCTTCACTCTAACGGGACCACTATTTCTAAGACCTATCTCAAATAAAAATTACGACACGTGCGGAGCAGTGATAATGATCAAATGGACGGGAAATTGACTAAATAACAAACATTTCTTTTAGGACAACATGTCTCGTAATTGTTCGTGCATCTTTTAAAATCTTGACTTTCCATAATCAAACTGTTCATGCTCACAGTCATTTGCGCACTTTTCTATTTTCGAGAGAGTACAAATAAGAGAAACAATACAATTATTGTCTAACTTTCAACCACAGTTGCGCCACTTAGCTGTGGTTGAAAGTTAATACACTCTCTCGAAAATAGTAAGTGTGCAAATGACGGTGTGCATGATGTGACCGACTGCGACGTACTTACGATGGGAACTAAGGTATTGGATAGTGTAGTAAATTTAAGATCATAAAATCTGATTTCCGAAATCTAAATATAATGTCTTCTTCGCCCCTCCACACAGTCCAAATAGAGTAAATCAAAACCAAAGTTGTGTGAATGTATGCGTGTGGGCCACCACCCCCCTTAAAAAAATAAACAAGAACAAGCAAGCAAACCAGTAACAATCAAATGTGAAACTACTATCTCAATATGGTGAAAATAGGATAATATTTACAAACATTACATGTGATATCTACTACCTCAGTATGTGGAATATTTTCGGTTAGATTAGGGCGCATGTGCAAATGTAAAAGCCCTTAAGGTCTTTAAGTATTGTCATAATAAAACAGAACAAAACGCTGGTGGAAGGTGCGGTTAGGGGGGGGGGGGGGGGGGTTCGGAAGAAAAAAAAAGGGGGGGGGGGGTGGATGGGTTTCCCGACATATTTTTGTCGAATCTACCTAGGGTATATCGGGGCGGCGTTTACCTGAGGATCTACTATGCCAGACAGAGAAAGCATTATTTCATTAACTACCTGGCTCATTTCTGCCAGTGACCTCTTCAGCTACCAGCTGTTGTCTATTTTTAGATTCCTATCGTACCTGCTTCTCCATCGCGCTGTTCTGGAACTAGATTTAAGTTTTAGCCGTAAAAATCAAAGATGGCTCTCAGGAGTCTGGCATTTTACTTTTTGGCTGCCATTTTTGCTTGTGCTGTCAGTGTAGATTTAAGAGTGGACGAGCAAGAAGAAAGAGGTAACAAAACCGTTACTTAAATGTGCAGTTTACTTTTAGTGGCTGAAACAAGGAGAATTTACTCTATCAGTGCTTGTTTGTGTTGGCTCAGTCGTGAGTGCTTTGGGTCAGTGGTGATAACTTGCCAGTTTAATGTTCGCCAAATAAATTGTAGATGGTCAGCTTACAGCGAAACTACACCGTCTAATTATATCCGCGTATCTCTACTTTTTAAGTTTGTTCAGTCAGCCTTGCTATCGTGGACAACTTTTTTTTAAAAATAATGAAAAAAATCCTGTTCAACCTCATGAGTTTATATATATATATATATATATATATATATATATATATATATATATATATATATATATATATATATATATATATATATATATATATATATATATATATATAGGCTATATATATATATATGGTAATATCGGAATGAAGTTCGCCGAAAGCTGAGCAGTGAATATGTGTATTATGTGTGTATTTTCATACGGGTTAGGATTAGGGTTAATCTTAATCCTAACCCTAACGCTAAATTGTACGAAAATACACATTATACACATATTCACTGCTGAGCGTTCAGCGAATTCATTCCAATATTAATATATATATATATATATATATATATATATATATATATATATATATATATATATATATATATATATATATATATATATATATATATATATATATATATATATATCTCCTCATGTAGTTGATCACAGTCTGAAATGAAATTCACCACTATACATCGGATTCGTGGATTATGAAAAGGCAATTGACAGTGTAGATAGAGAATCACTTTGGAAATTGATGAGGCATTATGGAGTTCCCATGAAGATCATTAGGAAGACCTATGAATACATGACTGGCAGAGTTCTTGATGAAGGACAACTTACAGAACCATATAAGATTAGAACGTGAGTGAGACAGGATTGCCTCTTGTCTCCATTTCTTTTCTTACCAGCAATAGATTGAGTTATGAAAACATCTACATCACACAACAGAAATGGAATCCAGTGGAATCTGACTAAACAGCTTGATGATCTGGATTTTGCAGATGACTTGGCTCTTCTGTCCTGTAACCATAATCAGATGCAAGCGAAAATGAAAATTCTTGATGAGAGGTCAGAACAAGTGGGCCTAAAAATACACAGGGAAAAGACAAAGATTATGAGAATAAATGCAATAAATGATAATAAGGTTGAACTTGAAGAAACACCACTAAAAGATGTAGAATCATACACATATCTTGGCAGTAATATAGACAAAGTTGGAGGGACAGGCAGTGATATCAAAATAAGAATACAAAAAGCTAGAGGAGCTTTCATTGCATTGGGAAACATATGGAGAACAAGAGAAATCAAGTCCCGCAACGCGAAAATAAGAATCTTCAACTCAAATGTCAAGTCAAGTCAGTGAATATATTGTATGGCTCTGAGACATGGAGAGCAACAAAAACAACAACCAAAAAGCTACAGACTTTTATAAATGGGTGCTTGCGTAAAATAGAAGGACTGAAATGGTATGACAAAGTCACAAATGTGGAATTGATGACAAGAACCAGACAAGTGCCAGTGGAACAAGAGCTGAGAAGAAGACGATGGCGATGGATAGGATATACATTGAGAAAACCTGTTGATTGCATTACAAGGCAGTCCTTGTTCTGGAATCCACAGGGAAAGAGAGGCAGAGGTAGACCAAAAAACACATAGAGAAGAGAACTGGAAACAGAGGTGAAAATGATGAGGAAAACATGGAAAGAACTTGAGCGGATGGCACAGGACAGGAAGACTTGGCATGTGTTTGTTGAAGGCCTATGCTCCTTGGGGAGCTAAAGGGTATTGATTGAATGAAAAGATTGTACATACTGTACTATAACAAAGAAAACTGTATAAAATACATTTATAAAATACACAGTATAATAAATAAGCTGTTTTTTACAAGATCGAAATGATGAGTGAACGTTGAACAGGGTCCCACAGGAACCTAACCTCCTTCTTCCCATAGAATCTGTGGTTCTGCATTGACGGATTACACTGGGTTTTCAAGGAACCTAACCCCTGAGGATTAACTGTATAAATATATCATCATCATGTGACGTATTCTTTCCAGAACGTTGTCTCCATTACAGCTGCTCTGAACGCATCACGATTCTGGGCAAGTCGACCTGCATCAGCCAAAGACAAGTTCAGACTCTCTGTGATGTCCTGGGTCCACCGTCGTCTAGGTCGACCCCTTCCCCTTTTTCCAGGGACCATGACTTCCATCACTATTTTTTCCAGACTATTATGTCTTTTTATATGACCGAAAAATTTCAGCTTCCTTGTTGCAATGATATTTAGGAGCCAATGTTCCTGTACGTTTAGTGAGTGCAGTACTTCTCTGTTTGTCTTTTTTTCTGTCCAGGGTATTCTCAACATATATATATATATATATATATATATATATATATATATATATATATATATATATATATATATATATATATATATATATATATATATATATATATATATATATAATGTGTAAAATTTCAAATTCAATTGCCACTGTTTGTTTATGGCTTTATCAATATTCATATAGGCATCATTTCCTGATGCATTTTGATATGTCTTCTTTTTCCCCACCCCATTCCAAGAGTGCTATGGGACAACAGTGGGCTTTGGTTACTCTGGGACTTTAGAATTTCACTACCAACAACTGAGGAAGAGGTACGCTGGCTGCACCTACATCCATGGAAACTTGGAGATCACCAATATTCTAGACCCTAACATTAAATATGACCTCAGCTTTCTCAAGGTTTGTGAATTTAGAACAGTATTTACAAACACTAAATGTGATATCTGCTGTCACAGTATGGTGAACATAGAACAGTATTTACAAACACTGGATATGATATCTGCTGTCTCAGTATGGTGAACATAAAACAGTATTTACAAATACTAAATGTGATATCTGCTTTCTCAGTATGGTGAATATAGAACAGTATTTACAAACACTAAATGTGATATCTGCTGTCTCAGTATGGTGAATATAGAACATTATTTGCAAACATTAGATGTGATATCTACTGTCTCAGTATGGAGAACACAGAACAGTATTTACAAACGTTAAATGTAACATAAACTTTCTCTCCCATATAATCACAAGGTAAATACAACAGTATTTACACTTCATGTTAGACTAGTTTTAATACTTTCTTATGAATGACAAGATGAACAGATTCTGACATTTAAAACCTGTTGAATGTGACATTTGAAACCTAATGAATGTGACATTTGAAACCAGTTGAATGTGACATTTGAAACCAATTGAATGTGACATTTGAAACCTATTGAATGTGAACATTTGAAACAAATGTGACATTTGAAACATATTGAATGTGACATTTGAAACCTGTTGAATGTGACATTTGAAACCTGTCGAATGTGACATTTGAAACCTGTTGAATGTGACATTTGAAACCTATTGAAAGTGACATTTGAAACCTATTGAATGTGACATTTGAAACCTATTGAATGTGACATTTGAAATCTGTTGAATGTGACATTTGAAACCTATCAAATGTGACCTTTGAAAACTATTGAATGTGACATTTGAAACCTATTGAAAGTGACATTTGAAACCTGTTGAGTGTGACATTTGAAACCTGTTGAATGTGACATTTGAAACCTATTGAAAGTGACATTTGAAACCTATTGAATGTGACATTTGAAACCTATTGAAAGAGACATTTGAAACATATTGAAAGTGACATTTGAAACCATTGAAAGAGACATTTGAAACCTATTGAAAGTGACATTTGAAACCTATTGAAAGTTACATTTGAAACCATTGAAAGAGACATTTGAAACATATTGAAAGTGACATTTGAACCAATTGAATGTGACATTTGAAACATTGAAAGTGACATTTAAAACATATTGAAAGTGACATTTGAAACCTATTGAATGTGACATTTGGAACCTATTGTGATAGGGTGGGCGAGATGATGATGATGCTGATGTGATATTTGATCACTCTCTTGCACACTCGCAACCGACCCTAATCAACAATAAAACTCTGATTCTTAAGGCAGGGGCTGTATTTATTTTTACAACCCATTCAGTGACTAAGAGCACACTGAAGCAAACATTAAACAAATAAACCAACGAACATAACACCAAACAAAACAAAACACCCAGCTAGTGCTCAGTTGCTAATCCTGAAGAAGCAAACAAAGCAACGACTGGTTAAAATCATAATAGTTAAATAATCATACTCTCACCTGCCAAACAGTCCTTCCACGCCACCTGACACCCTCAACTATCACACACGCACACACTCATGCGTGTCATCCAATGCAACTAGTAAGGTGTTGTGCATGAGGCTGGCAATCTCACCGTGTAACATCGGTTGCTACCGAAACCACTACTGCAAGAGCACACACTCAACTACCACACACACACTCATGCATGTCGTCCAATGCGACTAGTACGGTGTTGTGCATGAGGCTGGCAATCTCACCGTGTAACATCGGTTGCTACCAAAACCACTACTGCAAGAGCACACACTCAGCTATCACACACACACACACACACACACTCATGCATGTCGTCCAATGAGACTAGTATGGTGTTGTGCATGAGGCTGGCAATCTCACCATGTAACACAGATTGCTACCAAAACCACTACTGCCCGAGCATATGAATACTTCATGCGGAGGCAAACCACACTGGTGGCCCCATGCTCCCTCAGGAGCGGAGAAGAGAAATATATATCTCCAAGTGAGCCCACGTGCTCTCAAACCATCCTTCACATAACCATAATTAAATAAATATGTATCAAATAGAATTAAACAATATGTACAACCAATACTCTCAATAATGAGAATAAACCACCACTTCGTAACTGATCCATCTCAATATTCGTTCTGCACTCTGAAGCATGTCGTATGTGACGACCGGTGCGCCTGGCAACAAGCGTGTCGTATATGACCACTGATGAGACTGGGAATCTCATCACGTGAGCCACATCGTTACCGAAACAACCATTGCAATAGCATAAAAATGCTTCTTGTCGGCTTGTGATGGACACCAGCCGCATTGGTGTTTCCATGCTCCACAAGGAGCAACCAGAGAAACACCTGACTCAACGTGCCTTATTCCCCATGGAGTGGCTCTAATCTCACCAGAAATCTAAATGACTATTCTCACCTCACTCAAAGTAACCCACTAAAGATATACAGTAGAATAATCAATAATCGTGAAATACACTTAATTACTCTTACATTAAAGAACAAAATAAAATCACTCTTGACTTAACAACTAGAACTAAAGTCATCACCACGTGGCCTCCCGGCTGCCATCTTGATATTATCTAAATTCACATGAAATACCTTCATACCGTATTTGCCTTTCTGATAAATGAAATAATCGCTCTTAAACTTTCACATCTATCTATCTATCTATCTATCTATCTATCTATCTATCTATCTATCTATCTATCTATCTATCTATCTATCTATCTATCTATCTATCTATCTATCTATCTATCTATCTTATCTATCTATCTATCTATCTATCTATCTATCTATCTATCTATCTATCTATCTATCTATCTATCTATCTATCTATCTATCTATCTATCTATCTATCTATCTATCTATCTATCTATCTATCTATTTAACTCACTAAACATTAAAACAGACTCGTGCTGAATATAATTTCAGACTTATAGAACACGAGTGCTAAATTAAATTAACTCACGTGCTCAAGGCATCTACACTCTGGTGTCTAACTTCGTTTCTCTCTCGTCTGGGCGGCTTTTGCAAAATAGGCCCGTTCGCCGCCTAGGCACTTCTTATATAGACCCTATGGCTGATCATTCAACTTTAGTGCGCTGCGCGCATTAATTTAGCCGCATAAATAACACTCGCGATATTTGCTTTATTAGGCACGAAAACACAGATATGGCCCACAATTATTAAATATAACACATCACAACTAATTCTTAGGCTTTATTATGGCCTAAACTAATATATCTCCTTAAAGACTATTCACATCCCAGCAATGCTTGCTCGCGCCGTCACGTGGGCTGACGGTCACGTGGGTTGCGTGCACATCGAAAATATCTGGGCGATAAATATGCCTTGAACCTGAAGGGGGAAGCCGGGGGTCTTTACAGCCCCATCACACTATTGAAAGTGATATTGAAATTGACATTTTAATCCAATTGAATGTGACATTTGGAACCTATTGAAAGTGATATTTGAAACCTATTGAAAGTGACATTTGAAACCTATTGAATGTGACATTTGAAAGTGACATTTGAAACCAATGAAAGTGACATTTGAAACCTATAGAAAGGCACATTTGAAACCAGTGAAAGTGACATTTGAAACCTTTTGAAAGTGACATTTGATACCTATTGAAAGTGACATTTGATACCTATTGAATGTGACATTTGAAACCAATGAAAGTGACATTTGAAACATTGAATTTGACATTTGAAAACTATTGAAAGTTACATTAGAAACATGTTGAATGTGACATTTGAAACTTACTGAATGTAACTGAAAAGTTAAACATGTTCAGTTTTTTTGTTTCTCATATGAAAAATAACAAAGAATTTGCAGTGTTCCCTGTTTATTGTCTAATCAGAGTTCGCTGTTTGTTGTCTAGTCAGTGTTCACTGTTTGTCTAGTCAGAGTTCACTGTTTATTACCTAACCAGAGTTCACTGTTTGTTGTCTAATCAGAGTTCACTGTTTGTTGTCTAATCAGAGTTCACTGTTGTCTCTGCCTTCAATGGTACCTATACCTTGTAGCTGTATGGCAGCTTGCGTACCCTAACAATCCCCAGAGCTATGCCAGCAGGAGTTTTACTCCTGGTAGGTTCAACCAAGCTGGACAGGTCTGCATGGGCAGGGGTCAGACAAAAGCTGGTACCCTGGTCCTTGGGGGTTTTAGCACAGGACTGACACCCCTGTCTATGTAAAAAATCTTAACCGTTACAGAAACAGCAATAAATGCAAAAACTTTCATGCAGGAAGGACATCTGAGGCTCGTATGACTGTCAGTGGTGAAAGCTGAAAGGAAGCTATTGGCATGAAAACGGATGCCCCGATCACAAAACACGAAACAAGAATTCTGGAACGTCAGAACCATGAATGAGGCACGAAAACTGAGGCAGATCACAGCAGAGATGAGGAAATACAGATTTCATATCCTGGGAATAAGTGAGAGCAGATGGACAGGGACCGGGAGAATACAAACAGCAACAGGAGAAACAGTACTTTACTCTGGTAGAGAGGATGGTCAGCACAATGAAGGCGTAGCCATTATCCTAAATAAAGGAATAAAAAGGTCATTATTGGAATGGAAACGCATCAACAACAGACTGATACAAACAAGACTGAGAGGGAGATTCCCCAATACCACAATAATACAATGCTATGCACCAAGAAATGACAGCGATGAAGAGGTCAAGAATGAATTCTATCAACAGCTACAAAAGGAAATAGAAACCGCACTTAGATACAATCTTATCATAGTAATGGGAGACCTCAATGCGAAAGTTGGAACACACAATACATATAATGAAAGAGTAATGGAGAAATGTGGCAGCGGAACAGTAAATTTGAATGGGGATAAACTAATAAGCTTCTGCAGCATTAACAACTTGGTCATTGGAGGAACACTTTTTCCACACAAAGAAATCCACAAGTTAACATGGGAATCACCAAACGGCTGGAATAAAAACCAGATAGACCACATTATGACCAATGGTAGATGGAGGTATTCACTACAAGACGTCTCTCCACATGTAAGCCTACCTTGCCGTGGTTGGAGAGCTTGAGCGCCTCAATGATCCCGGGAGCTATGCCGGCGGGAGTTTTACTCCTGGCAGGGTCACCCAAGCCGGACAGGTCCTGGGTGAGGGGCCAGACTAAATGGGCTGAGGAGTGGGTGGAACCCTATAGGTGTAGATGCAGAACCCACCGGCGAGTGGTACATGCTCTGGTCTGCACCAATCCACCCCCACTTCATGGGTTAAATGCTTTCTTGCCTCATTCTTCACTGTTTGTCGTCTATCACGCCCATGGCGACCGTTGCCTCAATTGGCTGTGTGTGGTGTACCCGGAAACGGGGCCTCCCAGTACTGAGGCAAAGTTAAGTCCCCGATGTCACTTATCGGTGCAGAATTGAGAGAGATGGCTGAGCATCACAATCCCTCCTGTGTTGCAGCATGATGAGAACCCAGCATTGCACACTGAGCTTGGGGGGATCACTTGAGCACCAGACTTAATACTGGCTCTTGACTGGATGGCTGCATGCAGGAGATTTCTACAATGGAGGGTTGGCAGGTGGTGGGTATCGGGAAGTGGCTCTGTGCAGGACGTGAGGATTCCTTGGGAGAGCCCCGAACCAGAGCACAGCATTGTGCAAGCTCTGCATAGTTGGAGAGCCCCCTGGATGACGGGGAATGCACAGTGTGCTACCCCACCTATCCCCAATTGCTAACTTAGAACCAGAAGTGGGGTCCTCTGTATGCGTGCCAGGCCAGGATAAAATGCCTGGGAAAGAGACTGGAGCTCAGAACTCCCTAACTCAAAGTTGCAGGATGGCAGAAAAGCCACGGGAAAGACAGGGCTATTTTGAAGATAACGCAACCATATTTTCACCATACGAGCTCGGACGCCGCCTCGGTAAACAAGGTCCGCGCAGAGCAGTGACACCCCCAGGCTGCTTGCGAATAGTCTACTACTGGGAACATAAACAGATTAGGGATGAGCCCACTCTCCCGTTGAACAGGTGCTAAAGTCGTAGATACTGGGCCAGAAGGCGCACCGGAAACCACAGTATCATGCAACTCGCTTTTTTTTTTCTATGGAGAGTACACCGTCAAATAAATCTCGTTCTGGTGCTCGCCCTGTGGAGCTCCACCAGGCAGGTGCAGTGCCGGGCTCTGAGCCTCGACAGAGCCCACCC
Organism: Oreohelix idahoensis; assembly: GCA_024509875.1. NCBI lineage: Eukaryota > Metazoa > Mollusca > Gastropoda > Stylommatophora > Oreohelicidae > Oreohelix > Oreohelix idahoensis. The sequence continues at coordinate 176,558 of JAMPIV010012341.1, read as the reverse complement.
TCAGCTACTGGAGGACCCTCTAGACCGTCTTGTGGAGTCAACAGACGGCGGAGGAGAACTACTGACCAAAACAAAACAGAAAAAGAGAAACCCAGAGTGCCACTTGTCATGATGCACTGGAATGCAGAGGGAGTGAACAGCAAGCAGGCTGGATACAGCAAAAAGACAGAGCTGGAAAACATCTTGTATGAGAAGCAAGTCAGTGTTTGCTGTATCCAAGAGACTCACTTGAAAGCAGATCAAACCTTTAAAATAAGGGGATATCAATGCTTCAGATCCGACAGACAAGATAGACGAAAAGGAGGAGTACTTACTCTTGTAAGGAATAACATTCCTGCACACGAAAGGAAAACCTTCATGGATGGAGCAGAATATCAGCTGCTGCAGATAAAGGTAGACAAGATGGAAATAGAACTCCTGAACTATTACTGTCCGAACAACAAACCCCTGAGTCTCAGCTCTATACAGGTACCAGCCACCAACTTTATAGCAGTTGGAGACTTTAATAGCCACTCCCAGAGCTGGGGCTATAACCATCTGGATCACAGAGGTGAAGAGGTTGAAACTTGGCAAGATGATCACTCCCTAATCCTAGTCAATAATGCCACAGATACTCCTACCTTCTACTCCAGAGGATGGCACACAACCTCAACACCAGATCTTGCCTTCTCCACACCAGATATAGCTGGATCTATTAGTAGAGAAGTAGGAGACCAACTAGGGGGAAGCGACCATCGCCCAATCTTTCTTACTGTCCAGAGTGCAACTCTCAGTACAGGCCCAGCCATTACAAGATGGAACTACAAAAAAGCCAACTGGGGTTTATTCAGGCATCAGGTGAACACGCTGCTGTCTACCCTCAAGGTACAGAACAGAGACATTAATGAAGTGGTAAAAGACTTCAACAGATGCATACTACAAGCTGCAAAAGAAACCATTCCCAAAGGATGCCGGCGTAACTACATACCATACTGGTCCAGCACACTCCAAGAACGTCAGGAAGCTATGGACAAGGCTAGAAAGGACGCAGAGTCTCAGCCTTCACTTGAAACTCACAACAAATGGAAAAAGGCTGTAGCAGAGTTTCAGAGAACAAAGCTAGAAGAAAAGCGGAAAAGCTGGAGAACTAAAACGGCATCGCTGAACCTTGAGAAAGACGGCAGGAAACTTTGGAGATTAGTCAAGTCTCTAAATGAAGAGCATTCCTCACCAAGGCAGACTATCACATTGGATGAAGGTGGCAAACTTTTCAGAGGAAAACAAGCTGCAGACTTGTTTGCTAGAAGATACAGTTCAGAAAGCAACTTACCCATTAACATAGACCATCAGAGAGAGATAAGAAAAGAAATACTGGCAACCATGGGACAGACAGATACTCCTGCCCCAATGAGGGAACCCATCACACTAGGAGAACTACAGAAGGCTATTTCCAAGCTTAAGTTTCAAAAGTCACCCGGCCCAGACAAAATCAGCAACGAAATGCTAGTAAATCTGAGCTCAGCAGCAAAGACAAAACTGCTTGAGATATTCAACCACAGCTGGTTGAAAGGAACGGTACCCCAAGTTTGGAGAGAAGCCATCACAATACCCATACTAAAGAAAGGGAAATGTAAGACCGAGGCTGCAAGTTACCGGCCAATCAGTCTCACAAGCTGTGTTGGGAAGACTATGGAGCGAATAGTCAACCACAGATTGAAATGGTATTTAGAGTCTGAGCAGATCCTGGTGCCGGAACAAGCTGGATTTAGAGAATGCTACAGTATAGAAGACCAAGTTACTTACTTGTCTCAAGCAATAGAAGATGCCTTCCAGGAGAAGAAAAAAAAAGGTCCTAACGATCTGGGTCGACTTCAAGCAGGCCTTTGACAGGTGTGGAAAGATGGCCTCATTGCAAAACTTAGGAGAAGTGGAATCCAAGGCAACATGATGAAATGGATCCAGTCATACTTGCATAACAGGAGAACTAGAGTCACTCTTGACGGTCTGCAGAGCAGAAAAGTGTTGCTCCATCAGGGGGTACCTCAAGGAGGAGTAATTTCCCCAACACTCTTCCTTGTTTACATCAATGACCTGGTGAAAGATCTCCCTGCAGGAGTTAAAGCTGCCTTATATGCAGATGACCTAGTACTCTGGTGCGCTGATGAAAATGTCACCACAGCAAATTATAGAATGCAGCGGGCAGCAGACATGCTAGTGTCATGGGCAGAGAAATGGCTTATCACAATAAACACAGACAAAAACCTCCACAACACTGTTCTCCCTCGCCCCCAAGGACAAATCAGCTAACATACACCTAGGGACAACCGTGATCAAGGAAGAAAGCTACCCACCTATCTTGGGGTGACATTTGACCAAAGGCTTACATGGAATAAGCATATTGAAAATGCAGAAGGAAAGGCCCGAAGACGACTAGGCATACTCAGAAAATTAGCAGGTACCAACTGGGGAGCAAATGAACGAAATCTAAAGAAGATTTATAATGGAGTAATAAGACCACACTTAGAGTTTAGCTCAGCAGCATGGTCATCAGCTGCTAACTCACATCTGCAGTCTTTGGACAAGGTGCAAAATCAAGCTCTCAGGCTCATTACAGGAGCCATGAAAACTACACCAATAACAGAGATGCAGAAGGTTGCTGGATTACAGACATTGTCCCATAGAAGAGACACAAAAACCATGATCCAGATGGAAAAGTACAACAGTATGCCAATGCACCCAATGAAGGCAAGACTAGATGATCTGGCATTGGGACGTCTAAAGCGTAGCAGCTTTGTGCATCGGGGGAAAAGACTTATAAGACAGCATCAAGAAGACCTATCCATGAAGACAACACCACTGAAGCCCACCCTATACCCTGTACCATGGGAGCAGGCCAGCAGTGCCCTCCAAATTAATACATCAGTCAGTGGTCTCACAAGTGGATGTGAGTATAATGATCTGCAAAAACGAACTGCTACATTGAGTATGATCCAAGAAAGCTATCCCGATCAATCATGGATACATGCCTATACAGATGGATCAGCAACTAATGCTGTTAGGAATGGAGGTGCCGGTATCTTTATCTCATATCCTGACAACCACTATGAGACTAGGCACATTCCCACTGGTAAATTCTGTTCCAACTATACAGCTGAGGTTCAAGCTCTAGAGCAAGCTGCAAATATGATTTATAACACCAACTCTGACTGCCACCAGGTAGTCATCCTCACAGATGCACTGTCTGTCCTGCAAGCTCTCAAGGGTGGTAAACTCCCGCATCTGAGAAATGAACTAAACAAGGTAGCTGCCAAAAAGAGAACCATACTTCAGTGGGTACCATCTCATTGTGGTGTACCCGGAAATGAAAAGGCAGATAAACTTGCAAAAAAGGGAGGAGAATGTGAACAAGAAGATAATGAAGTCACATACTTTGAGAAAAAGAGAGCTATCCAGACTATCAGAAGAGAACAGAACCAACCCAAAGACGACTATCACACTCTCGACCGGCAGGGACAGATAACTATTTTTTTCGACTCAGGACAGGGCATAACAAACTGAATAAACACATGCACAAGCTACGATTGTCTGCTTCACCACTGTGCACATGTGGATTAAACGAACAAACTGCTGAGCATGTTCTACAGGACTGTCCTCTGTATGACCAGTTAAGAAAGATATACTGGCCCAATGACTCAACACTAAACTCAAAGCTATATGGAGTTAAAGAGGAACTTCAAACAACAGTCGAATTCATCATGAGAACTCGTCTGACGGTGTAATCATCAAAGATGCGATCGCAAGAAGAAGAAGAAGACTACAAGACGTGAAAGTAAGAAGAGGTGCAGATGTTGGAAGTGATCATCACTTCGTAGTAGCAAGACTGAAGGTGAGACTCAGAGCTGCTGGACCAATTGCAACTAAACAGAAAAGGTGTAGCATCATCAAACTGAAGGACCCCCTCACCAGAAAAGCTTTTGTGGTTGATGTAAAGAGACAATATCAAATTACCAAGAGCCAGGAAAATACAGCGGCTGATGATGTTGACCAGAAATTCAACACCATCTCAACAATATATAAGGAAAGCAGCGAATCATTCTTGGGATTCCAGGAAAGAAAGAGACGAGATTGGATAATACCAGAAACATTAAACACCATAGCGAAGAGGACAGAAATGAAAAGAAAGAAAATAGAAGCAAAGTCTCCCAGGTTAAAGGAAGTATATAACGAACAGTACAGTCAGCTGGACAAGGATGTAAAACGTCAAACCCGAGCCAACAGAAGGAAATTTCTGGCCATAGTTAACCTTTTGTCATACCTGTCAACCTCCTGAGACAAAAATCTGTACGCGGGACCAAAAAAATCCTTACAAACACCCAAAAATCCTTACGCAAAAAAAATATTTAAGAATAATACACAATACAGTTTTAAAATGAGAAATGACATATACAAATCTATTAGCATTTGAATTATTGTGATATAAAACATGCTAATAGTCTCTTGCTGTTCTTTACATATAAAAAACTTAGTGATCATATGGAAAGTGTCAATGAATTCGAATACTTAGGATCAATCATTAACAGCTCTGGCGACTGTGCAGTAGAAATTAAAAGAAGACTTGCAATTGCTTCACATAAGCTAATACAGATGAAAAACCTATGGCAAGGCACAAGCAAAGAAACAAAGTTACAACTGATCAGAGCATGTATATTCCCAGTAGCAACATACGGCTGCGAGACTTGGACACTCAATAAAACAGTTGCAAAAAAGATTACATCATTCGAAATGAAATGCTACAGAAGGATGTTGAGAATACCCTGGACAGAAAAAAAGACCAACAGAGAAGTACTGCACTCACTAAATGTACAGGAACATTGGCTCCTAAATACCATCGCAATAAGGAAGCTGAAATTTTTCGGTCATATAAAAAGACATAATAGTCTGGAAAAAAACAGTGATGGAAGGCATGGTCCCTGGAAAAGGGGGAAGGGGTCGACCTAGACGACGGTGGACCCAGGACATCACAGAGAGTCTGAACTTGTCTTTGGCTGATGCAGGTCGACTTGCCCAGAATCGTGATGCGTTCAGAGCAGCTGTAATGGAGACAACGTTCTGGAAAGAATACGTCACATGATGAGTGATCATAAGGTACACTATTCTTTCGATGTACAGTGTTTTGTATTATAATCAACACTTGCACTTTTAGCACTTTGCAGAATTGCATTTGTGGGCTTAAAGTCTGCACAGCATGTATCAATGTTAATCTTACACTGTAAAATAGAAGTGAGTGTGTCCGCATTCATGGACCTCCTGCAGTCTGTGTGGATTTTTTTCATCATTGAAAATGATTTTTCGCAGTCAGCTTTTGTTACTTTGAATTAGGCTCAGCATCATTCAGTGGACGAAATATTTCAACTAATAATCTTTGTAGATGAAGAGAATGATTAAAAAATACAATGAACAAAGCAAACGGCTAACAACAACAACAAAAAAATAAACAAAATTATGAACAGAATATCAAATCTAGGAAGAAAAAACGTACCACCAAAAATTTACAAAATTATTATTTAAGAGTTGGTAGCCTAGACCAGTGATAACAGATTGCCACTTTATTAAAAAATAAAGCAGCGAATCTCGAGCGCTGGCATATAGTAGGCCTACTCAACGCAAACAAACTTTTTTTTTCTAGTTATGTAGGGCCTACACAGAATATTATGACAATTTATTGGAAATATAGGCTATTGAAGGGCAAGATATCAAATCTAGGAAGAAAAAACGTACCACCAAAAATTTACAAAATTATTATTTAAGAGTTGGTAGCCTAGACCAGTGATAACAGATTGCCACTTTATTACAAAATAAAGCAGCGAATCTCGAGCGCTGGCATATAGTAGGCCTACTCAACGCAAACAAACTTTTTCTTTTCTAGTTATGTAGGGCCTACACAGAATATTATGACAATTTATCAGAAATATATTGAAGGGCAAGATATAGGCCTAACTGGAAAGATTAAGGCAGCGATTAAATTGCAACAAAGCAAAACAACAGCAATATTTAACCAAGTTATAAGTACTTAGCTTTTTTAAACAAAATGGCGTCGAAGTGTGGTGGCAAACAAGCGTCGTCATTGATAACAGGTAACTTTAAAAATACGTCATGTCACGCTGAAAACCGAAAGCCTATGAGGCTGAATTCAAAGTGTTTGCCGAATTGTTGGGTATAAAAGGATTTGATTGGTTGCTGGGAGAGAACTCAGTTTAAAAACGAACGCCGAGATTTCCGGAATTAAAAATTAAAAAAATTGGTTTTAAAAAAAACCTGGGCTAGAAAATATTTTCTGATTTAAAATTTAAAAACAACTTGGGTTGGAAAATATTTTTAGAATTAAAAAAAAAATAATTTTTTTTGGGGGGGGGGGGAATCCGTACAACGAGTCTGTACGGCCGTACACTGCTAAAAGTATCAAAAATCCGTACATTGTACGAAAAATTCGTACAGGTTGACAGGTATGTTTTGTTGACTAAATAGCTGATTTGGGAACTGATTTAACTGGCTAGCTTATATACTTCAAAGTTTTGTTTTTAAATATTTTTTTAAAGCTACATGATTACATTACACATCAGTGTTGTCAAACATTTGAATTTAAATTTTATTGATTTTGTTCAAGACAATTCGTTATGTGAGTGGATATGTGCTGCTGGGACTAATCACAGAAGTAGAACATATTCCAATGGACAACTTGGAAGTAATAAGAGCAAATAACACGTTCAGAATTATGGGTAAGTTTTACTGCCATTATTGTTGCATTCATATTAATGTAGTCATCATAACCCTTCTCCTGCCTGATCTTTTGTTACAGTAATTATCTTTAGTATTGTCATTTTCCTCCACACACACAAAAATGCAGCAGTAAAGAATACAGTTATTACCAGGTGAAGTGAATATTACTTAACAAAATGAATATTGAGAAAGTTGAAATGTAACAATTTTAATTAGCTTATAATAGTTTATATTTATTGTGGAACCTTTTTGTCAAATGACACATTACACACTCATGCACAAAATATTAACTGTATGACAGAGAAAAGGATGAAAATTGGAAGGTGTTTTAGAGATACAAGGTGTGATATGAATTATCACATGAAAAATTTGTTGTCATTGAGAAATAGATGAGAACTCCGCCTATGCCGGTCCCAAGCCCGGATGAAAAAGGAGGAGGGCATGGAGGCCGTAAAGAGGCAGCCCCTCCACCATGATTACAAGTAATATAAGAGAGAAAACCGGATTGATTCTAAAGGCGACGAACTGGAACGGACTACGGACTACGACTTATGGAACATGGAACACAAGAAGTATAAATGGGAAAGAAGAGGAGCTGATGGAAGAGATGAGGAAAGCAAAACTAGAAATCCTGGCTATTACCGAAACAAAGAAAAAGGGACAAGGAGTCATGGATCTCGATGGCAACACTCTGCTATACAGTGGTGTACCCACATTTGAAAGAGCTAAAGGGGGCGTGGGTTGCATTGTGGCCAAAAACCAGAAAGATAGTATCAAGGGATGGAACTTTGTCTCGGAGCGCATTATGGTTGTAAAACTAAAAGAAGGAGAAACCATAGTCAACCTGGTCATAGTGTATGAGGATGAGAGAGCAGAGGTCAAGGAAGAATTCTTCGAGCTGCTTCAAAGGACAGTGGATGACTGCCTAGATGAAATTATCATGCTCGGAGATTTCAATGCGAGAGTTGGAAATGACCATGCTAGATGGGGTGGAGTTATCGGAAGATATGGAGAAGATACTCTCAATGACAATGGAAAGCGACTCCTCAGATTCTGCAGTGAGCAGAATCTGATCATTACCAACACAAAGTTCCCCCATAAGCGCATACATGCATACACTAGTGATGACGCCCAATTTATATTATGGTTGAGTAATTGGCCGCCAAATGACGCGTGCACCATGAGGTGAGTGATGGTGCCCGTGGTCTGGTTTTGTGAAGTGTGTAGATGATGTACAGTCAAACAATGATCATACAAAAACAGGGCAATCCATACAAAGACGTCAGTTAACTCACGACGTATAAAGTCAATGATGCTTGTAACAGCTAGTGACGTTTTTCTGTATCATTTATTGTGGACGCCACAGTGACAAAATGTATACGCGAATATGTAGGTACATCAGACAGTCATTATCACAGCAACAATGTCAGTATAGCAATGGACGGTAGACAGCATCATAATAAAGGTGATTCACAGGCATGTCAATACATTATAAGGCTGTAATGTAGTCGGGAAAATTCTCCATCCCTTTCTATCTTAGCCAGAAGATAACCAGATGTATGAGATCAGTTCACTCTCCTTAATCTGACTTCAGCAAGACAGGCACGTCTGCCGAAGTATAAATAATGTCCTCAAAAATATCCTCTAGATAACAAAGGTTTTCCAAACCTAGTTCATGTAACAAAGTAGCAAGTAATGGTCCTTGGGACATGCATCAACCGATGCAGTACAATACAGCGACATGTGAGCTGGGAAAACATCTCGTGACGACGCCTTTCGAAGACAGGCTATGAATCAAAAATCGCTCACGACCAAAAATCGATAGAGTTAATGAAAAGTTAATTTACCTTGCCTTCAGGAAATACACAGAAATATTACGCCTCCCGGCATGTGGAAATACACTAGAGGTATTATCTCGAATAAACGAAATATCCATTAAGAGGACTTCACATTCCTGACAGAACAAAAAAAATAGCGGAGATCCCCTCTCAGCGAGGCATCTTTCTAGCTATTCAAAATCGCTCACTGACTGGTGGGCGGAAATCGATCGACCAAGAAGCAAGACCAGTCATGCGCAGTCCAGCGCAAAATGACCACAGCTCAGAACTTAAGACGCAAGGACCTTTACTACGAACCAGCGTAAGAATGATTACCTTAAAAGGATAACCCAACAGGTTGCCAACCGTTTTCTGAGAAAACGGCCTAGCATAGCAAACTTAACTGCATTCAATACCAACGCGAGGAGACAACTGCTCACCGAGAAAAGTGACTATAAATTTCAAGCAGTTGTTGCCCTTGCGTTATAAAATATATATTGTAATAAAACGATGTTGCGAGAATTTCTCACGCAACAAAGACCATACCAAAGGATTGGTAGACTGCCATCATAACACCTGTGTCACAGTATGGATTTGGGCGACCTCTTCTCGATCTCTTGTCCACTACGGCAGTACTCATTTTCAATTGTTGTACGTACTGATTACCTGGAATTTCCGGGTCGATACATTTCTTTCGGTTCGTATCAAGCAAATATTTGATTTTGTCAAATCCTTTGACACTCCTTTTTTGCGTGGGCTCTGCATGGCTTTTCGGAGATTAACGCAGGTAAAAACCCATACGCGCTTGGTCAGTTTCGCATTTAGCTTTGCACAGGCGAGGAATGTAGAGATTACTCGTCTGGGCGGCACATTTTGGACAGACATGAATGACATAATCATTTCTGGTCCACCTGTGTCAGAGGACAGTAAATGAAACACATTGTCGAATGAGTTTACAGATGTGTGTGTGTGTGAGTTTGCATAGAAGGCAATCGGATGTTTTATTTTCGTATATGGGAGAGGTGACCTCTGCACCACGCACAGAATTTTTCCTACGTGGAAATATTTGAAATTATGCTACAAAACACGCATGTTTGAAACGATTGGAGCCCTGCTTAGCTTCGTAACAAACAAATGCGGGGGAAGGGTGTGAATATAATCTGACATTTTTTGCAAGTCTAGTTCACCGTGAGAATCGCTTGCCAAGACGACAACCAGACCTTGCCAGAGCCTAGAATCAAGATTCTTATATCGGAACCGGACCATTGTTTGAGCAATTTTAAGGGCTTCAGAGCCCAGAATAAACTCTACCATTTAACAAGGACACCGGGAATCTGAGGAATCTAAAGCACAGAGTGAAAGTGGGAATTCATTGTCAAAATAACGACCCCTAAGAACACGGGGAAGAGGCATATTCCAGTACCGTTACTCATCTGAGCAAACAGTCTGTGAGCCAAGATTGGCGTAAGTTGTGCATTTTACAATCTATATTTTTCAATACTAACATGTGAACTAATATGTGTATATTGCCATGTAAATATTAATATGTGAAAATTACTAGTGGATGTCTAAGTCATTTGAGGCTGGCGACCTCGGCGTATAGAATGATGATTCATGAACCACCACTGCACGGGCTGGTGACTGCTTTATTGCTAGTCTCTTAAAGAGAACTAAAAAAGCATAAGTAGTCCCAAGTTCCATATGGAGCAGGGAGGAAAAGATGAAAGAAATGATGTATATTCTAATTGTAATTTTTACAAGTACAAACCAGTGTAAATGTCTATAAAAAAGTATTTGCTTTAAAATAATCAAAGTGCTCAAGCTTTTCAACCAGTGTAGATGTAAATGAAAATATATCCTATCTATATTGTGAACATTTTTTAACCAGTGAAGATGTAACTGAAAATGTATTCTATCTATATATCTATATTGTGAACATTTTTCCACCAATGTAAATGTAAATGTAAACATATTCTATCTATACTTTTAACCTTTTCATTTGAATGTAAAGTAAATCAGTGTCCCCTGTAAAATTTACTTTAGAATTCTGGAGCAGAGACGTAGACGCCTTGCTGAGCCACAAATGGATAAGGTCCAGTGGCTTCCGAGCAAACTGAAGTACTCAAGACATTATCTTCACACTCAGGCAGCTGGGTGAACAGGCCCTTGAGTATAAAGGTGAGATGCAGCTTTGTTTCTTGAATCTGAAGAAGGCGTTTGACAAGGTTCTCTGGTGCAAATTTAGGGACTGCTTGGCAATGAAGACCATTCCAGCACCTCTGATCCATGCTATACAGAGCTTCTACAGGAGTTGCAGAAATTATGTGAAGACAGCAAACCATAAGTCAGAAGATTTGAAGATCACCATTGGTGTATAATAGGTTGATATTCTGTCACCTTATCTTTTCATACTCCTCCTAGAGGATATCATCAAAGCATGTAAGGAGAGGACAAGAAAGTATTCAGTGGGATGCTAGAAGATGTGACATATCTATATTTCAGAGCTGGCCTTTGCCGATGATGTTGCCTTGATTGCTAAATCAGAGACACATCTTCAATCCTACCTGCAACTCTGGAAGGAAGAGCTAGATAAGGGGGGATGGTCATCAGCAGCTCCAAAATAAAAACTATGATGATATCACGAGGAAAAAAAAAGGCATCAGATTATGCTCGGAGAACAAGTCTTGGAACAGGTTGACCACTTTAAATACCTTGGAACTGCCATAGACTGGAAGGGAGACATCAAAGAAGAGCTGGTTACCCGAAGAAGAGCAGCTGGGAGACTTTTTCAGGCGATAAATCCTCAGCATTAGAAAAATGGGTAAGCAGATGAAGATGGCTCTATACCGCTCCATCTACGTTCCAGTCTTAACTTAAGGATGCGAGTCATGGGCAATGACTACAACGCACAAAAGCAAGCTCCAAACCCCAGAAATGAGGTATCTGAGGAGGGTGGTTGAACAAGCAGAGACATGGTCCGCAACCATACAATACATCATGGCCTCAAAACCCAGCCCCTGCAGACCCGAGTAAAACAGTCCCAGTTACGATGGTTTGGCAGGATGGGAGAAAATCGGGTACTACGACAAGTATGGGAAACTAAGAGCCAGGGATCCAGACCTCCATGACAACCCAGAATCCGCTGGAAGGACAACATTAGACAATCGCTTAAGAACCGAGGACTAGATTTGAACCAGGCCAAGAGGAAGACAGCCAGTAGGATAGTATGGCGCTCTCTCTGGCAAATCTCTACACTCCAGGGTTGAAGAGGAACGACTAAATAATAAAAAAAAACAGAATAACTCAAGTAAACAGAACATCTGGTAATTAATATGAACAACTTATTTCACAAAGACATTTAATGCGTACATGTATCAATTTTCGTAACACTAGCGACCTAGAACGCGTCGAATCGGTAGTATGTAAGTTAGACTGTGAGACAGAAACATAATGTATACTGTATAGACCACGACTTTGAGGCAGATCAACACCAAGTGCTGCAATAAACAGAGATGGAGGAATATAAACTGGACAACGGACAGGACATCCCTGATCCGATTGGTCGCTGAAACATTGTCAAACAAAGCAAAGGCAGAAGCACTAAAATCAGCAACAATAACCACAAAACAAAAACAAAACCCCCCAAAAAACCACCAGGATAATGCTAAAACTATGACAGTGTTTCTCATAGATTTTCTATCAGCCACACCTGCTCAGTGGAACCATAACAGCAACAAAATAGTCACCCTGTCAGAAGCGCTAATTGAAACCTGCTATAAATTCTACAAAGTGAAAGAACGGTGGGCTCATTCCACGTTCTTAAATACGGAAATAAATCGGCAGATGTACATGGTAAGGAAGAGGGATGCAGAATTAAAACTGAAGAGCTGGTAGCATATGAAGAGATAAAAGCTATAATTTTTTTTAAAAATTAATTAACGATAATTACAAAGAAAACATCCGCCGTCAGGTATAACAGAAGAGTACTGTCCCTGACCCAGGTATAACAGAAGAGTACTGCCCCTGACCCAGGTATAACAAAAGAGTACTGCCCCTGACCAAGAAGAGATCAAATGATAATTTTCGTACTGAGAACCGACCATTGCAGACTCAAACACCATTAAAAATTGGACAGGCAGACACGTTCCCGCATAGGAAAGACAAAACAAAAAGTAGAACACGTCCTCCAATAGATGGGCAGGTTGGCAGCATGGTCTTATAATCTTTTTGAGCAAGAAATAACCTGGCCATGAGAGAATCCTAAGACAGATCACCAGCTTTATTACAGAATTAGATCTACTCGTATGTGAGATCTAATGAAGAAGTAGGTGACGTCAAATAATTATAAGTAAAACGTAGAGGAAACATATCACATTTAGTAACACTAACCTAAAACATGTCTAGAGACTTAGATATCTTGGCTGTGTATGTTCAGACCATAGAGTAATGATTAGATTAAGAAATCTAAATAAGAATTTAACAAGCTAATGAGGTGATCTATCATCTTATCCCATTTAGACGCAGACAAAGGTACAAATGATTGCAAGAAAACGAATGATAAATATAGTATTTATACCAAGAATGTTTTATTAATGATGGATATGGACAGTGACCGAAGAACAAGAAATTACCAACTGTGAAATAAAATGTCTGAGGTAGACAAATAAAACACTGCTAGACCTAGTAATAATAAACAAAGAAATAGTTTAAGATCATCGCTAGAGCAGCACCACTGAAAGTCAAATATTACCAAATTTAACATAATGTTGTTTGCACACATTGTAGGAATTAACCCCGGTCTTCTAACTAGGGTGACCAGACGTTCGGATTTGCCCGGCTTTTCGCGCCCAAATTGACTTTTTTTTAAATGTTGAAATATCCGGCTTTCAGTGCTTTTCCAGTGGTCGACAAGAGTATGAAGCAGAATGTCTTGTGTATGCAGAGACGTCAAATTTGCATCAGGGTCAGCGAACCAGAGCTGACCAAGACCCTACTTTACCTCCAAGTGGTGGTCCTGGAAACAGGCTGCACCACTGCAGTCTGGCTGAGAGAGTAGGGATCGAAGTGGGAAGGCAAACCCGGTCCCAAAAAATGCCGTGCTGAAGTCGGATGTGTCGGCCGAAAGGTGCAAATATCGCAGCTTTGCTGTAAACGGACACAACGCAACCAACGCCCTTTTCAGGACGAACGAGGAAGAAGAAGAAGTATCAGTAGCAAAAAAAAAAAAAAAGGTGCAGCTCATTTTTAAAAAAACGTATAGAAACAGAAAAGCACAAGAAAGCACTTGCGTCTGAACGTTTACAATCAAAACTGACATTTTTAACTAAAGAAATAAGCCAGGAAAGGTTTGAAGTTGCCGCGGCGGAGGGTGCTTTTGCTTTTCATACTGTAAAACATCACAACTCTTTCAGGTCAATGGATTGTACTTCAATGTTACTCAAGAATGCTTTCCACGATTCGGAAATTGCCAGCAAATTTTCATGCGCCAGAACCAAAACAGCTGCTCTTATCATTTCTGTGATTACACAGCATTCTACTGAAGCAGCTTTGGAAGCACTGAAGGAAAGCAGCATTCCATACTATGGAGTTTCCACTGATGGAAGCAATCACGGCTCTGTCAAATGTTTCCAATAATCATTCAGTATTTTGACTGGAAAGTTGGTGGTCTACAGTCTAAGTTAATTTAGTTGCTAAATACACAAAATGAGACAGCAGAAACAATTTCAAAATATGTAACAGACACCATGTTAAAATATGACCTCTTGGAGAAGTGTGTTGCATTTACTCGTGATAATTGTAACACACTGTTTGGTGAAATTGGACGAAATGTAGAAGGTAACAATGTGTTTGCAAAATTAAAGACTGTTACAGAAGAATAATGTTTTTGGTGTAGGCTGTCCAGCACGTGTTTTGAACAACTGCATTCACAATGCTGCTGAAAAACGAGACATTGATATTAAAAATTTTCTTAATAAGGTTTACCAATATTTTCATATTCATACAGTTCGAACGGAGGAGTTGAAGGAATTTTGTAGGCATAGAATACAGACAAAATCATTGCAGAACAAGGTGGCTGTCATTATTCCCATGTGTTGCAAGAATGATTCAGATTTTTCCGGCACTGAAGGCTTTTTTTCAGTCACAAGACAATCCACCTACAGTCATCAAATGGTTTTTTTAACAAGACTTGGCAGAGGTGCATCCGTGGCTGGTCCATTCGCTAATGGGTGTTTTTCAGTGCCATATTTAACAGGTTGAAAGAGAAAGCAACTCAGTTGTTGAGGTTTGCAACAGTTTAAACGCAGTGAAAGATATTCTTACTGAACGTCTAGGTCAAGAATGTGTACCTCTTAAAGTTAAGTCAGAAATTACACAGAAACGTAGAATGGAGCTTGATCATTTGTGTGACAGTTTTCATAAAGATGTGAAGTACCTTTATTCCAGTTGTATTAAATATTTAGACAAATGGACAAAGTCATTAGAAGATTTTGCAATTTTTTCCTGGATGGCCTTGCATGAAGTACCTGTGTGGAAAAATGTGGAAGCCTCATTGAAATTTCTAAATGATAAGGGCATTCACACTGATGACACAAAATGCTTCGACCAACTGAACAATTTTTAAAAAAATGTGTGGAAAGTCGTATCAGTCACGAAGAATTCAGTCAGCTATTGGCTTATCAGAAATAGACTAAATATTTTGAACATTTAAGAAATGTCGAATTGCATTCAGAATTCTTAAGATTTGCACAATTTATATTTGCAATTCCTGATCACAATGCCAATGTTTAGAGATTTTTTTCACTTATTGTCACGGGATTGCCTCCCCTTGCTTTGCAGTAGTGGTCCACTAATGGTCACAACGCAAGCGTATCTAAATGTAGGTCGTCCAAGATTTCTATCTTCGCGCAAGATTACTCTTGGCAAAGACGTAGATAGAAGATGAGTGGCGATTCTACCTTAGGGGAGCGTTTACAAGATATTCTCAGAAGTCAAGAACAAACGCTGCTTAAAGGCTGAGCAAATTTGTTAACTTATTATCTGGTCCGTCGCCTTTTGTGAAGGGGTTTTGCAATGATTCTGGCCCGTTCAAGCCCCCAGTTGGAGCAATCCAACGAATGCCCTCAAATAATGGCTCTCTCTCTCTCTCTCTCTCTCTCTCTATATATATATATATATAGATATATATATATATATATATATATATATATATATATATATATATATATATATATATATATGCGTGTGTGTGTGTGTGTGTGTGTGTGTGTGTGTGTGTGTGTGTGTTTATCAAGAAAAATTGGCTCATACGTTTGCTTTCGTACATATAAACTGAATCAAATATTATTGTTTAGTTTAGAATAACATACAACAAATTTAATAGTCAATTAGTTCAACAAGTTAAAATAAGGATTAAATGGGGTAAAAGTTATATTAAATTTGTCCTCATTGAGGTTTTGGTAGGGCGTTAATAATGTCCGTATTTTTGCTGTAGCCTGTTGCACACAACTTAGCTCCCGATGAGTCCTGCAGCTGTGGCTTCCGTCACTTCTTTTTGGTGATGAGTACACTTTTCCACATAATTCATCCACTGTAGGCGGTTGGTGGTGATACTCTTCTCTCACACTAGTGGCGTAGGAACTTCAGTACTTAAGTCTGATGTCTTGTAACCACGAACCCAAAATGTTGGGAATACACCCTTCTCCTGGCACAGATTTAGAATGGACACACAGCCCTTTAGTTAGATGCTGCTCGAATCACTTAGGTCTGGAAATATAAGTTAATTCCTCTGACGGCTGGGGTTCTGTAAATTCCTGGCCTGGGAAAACTGTTTGTATAATTCCTCTTATGACTTGGTATGGGAAATATGTGTTAATTCCTCTGACGGCTGGTGTTCTATGAATCCTGCCTGGGAAAACTTTTGTTAAAATTCCTCTCTGACTCCTTGTGATAAAAAGTTACCCAATACTCGATCTGGTACTTCTAGTTGTGGAATTGTATGTCCTATCCTCTTTCCTCTGGCTTGTAGGAGGTGTTTAGTTGACGCTGAGATGCAGTCTGTGCTGTTCTGTGTCTGATTTCTACAGTATATCTCACACTCCTTAGTTTCAAATCCCAGGAGTGTTTCCTGCTGAATGTTCCAATCAATTCATTGTAGCTTCTGGCGAACCAATCAAATCTATCTAGCACTGTTTGGGTGGGGAAGTTTATCATTACTCATCCCACGTGTATTTGAAAATATTAAATTTAATATACACGCGTGGCCTCTTACAACAAGGATGTCAAATCGTTACATAAGACTTCCGGCGCACCTCTGTCTGTCACAATATTGTGACCCTGTGTTTCTGGCGTAATGACTTCCGCCCAGATATATGCCCCGACAGATTATATAATTATCCCCTTTATCTGCATGCTTCCACCAGACAGATGTCTGGTCAGACAGTGTTGTCTTCTTTCATCGTACGCACAATACAAGCTTATGTCAACATTATCAACAGCTTTCCAGTGGGGTCAAATGTTTGCCCGACACGTTTCCACATGTGGTCAGACGGATTATGCGATAAGCGGGTGACCGGTCTGACGACGGGGTATTGTTACGATAATACCACAGTTCAGCTGGCGGAACGTAAACACGTCTGAGGAGTGGCAAACAAGATAAAGACATCCCTATAGCAAATACTTTCGTAGCAAATACTGCCATAGGGGAGTGGTGTGTTAGAGAATTCACCATGCTATGTCCAGCATAGAGCCAAGTAGTGAAAATAACGAATGAAAAGGCGTGATTTATGCAAAATAAAAGCGATAACTGAGAGAAATGAAAAAGAAAGGATACTGCCGGAGGGCTGAATGTGTGAGAGATCACACACAAGAGCATGTTCAGACGTTTTGTCACACTTATGCAGGGTCGAGAAAGGAACATTTTGAGTGCAGATTCCATTAAAGGCACTCTACTTATGCAGTACAATTTCAAGGAGCTTTCATGCTCTGATTTCTATGCATATTTAAAACGTAGCCCAACTTTGTTGAAGAAGATTTTATCATCAGAAAAATATAAGTAGGCACAAAATTAATGTCATTTTATTAGCTTATTGTTTGAATGAAAAAAAAATATGTTTCAGCGTCTTGTAGTTATTGAAAAAAGGTGTCCTACTTTTCGTCCTACTTTTTAAAAATATTGACCTCCTTGTTCTCCATTTTATGACCAAAAAAGGGCATTTGTTCTCCTTTTTGTATTGAACAATATGGTAATGTTATTTCAGAATTGTAGGTGCCAATACAGCAGCGACCTAGGAGAAGATATATGAATGTGTTGACAGACATCTTAAAGAAATACAGCATGACAGTACATCAGGCCACAGTACACACACTGGATCTGAAACTATTAATCGACTCCACTTGCGACACTTTACAGACGTAAAAAAAGATATTCATTTTACATGGAGCCGATTCTTCTGTCATAAATAAAAGGCTATTAGTGGGCAATTAATGCGCAAACGATTATCAGAAGCCACGACGATGCGCTAAGCTCCCCCTGGTGGCGGTCATTACGCACAAAGGAATCGTATTACTTACAACAAAGAGAGACAGTCCAGATTTTATTTACTTATTTTTGTGGGGGTGAGGGCATGTTATGTGATGAGGAAAACAGTGATAACGAGTAAAGTAACGGTGAAAATGAGAGGATTGCATAGAAAGGGGATAATCTACAGTTTATCAACAAAATATGGACAATAAAGTCAACAAGAAAATCAATAAGAAATACTACGAACGTTGTGGTGAGACATGTTCGGCAGTACTAACAGTGTTGAACAGATTAAAAAAGGAAGTGTACTGGCAGACATGCGCAGATTAAAACAAGATAAATATAAAGAAGCACTGATGGACATAGGTTAAATAAGATTAACACTGAAAAAGTCTCTTGTAGTTCCCAGTGGTCTGTGATGAGACAAATAAAGCATAGGACTACTGGTGCCTCATGCATGTCGTACAAGGTAATTCATATAAAGTTGGGCATGAGGCTAGCAATCTCACCATGTAGCTCAAATTGCTACAGAAACCACCGCTGGAAGAACATGGGAATGATTTGGTGTAGATTTCCTGCAAGGAGGACCACTTGCTGTGGTGGTTCATTGCTCAATAAGGAGTGACACAGAAAATGATGATGAACACTGAAACAATTGTGACTCAAACAGGTCGCCGTTTTATGAGAGGTAGATGTGGTTTTTATATGAGAGTGAAAAACGAACAAACAACACTAAATATGAGAAACAAAGTAAACTAGCATATCCCTTATCCATCCACTCTTCGATCAGTTCTCACTGAACATGGGGTTATATAAGAACAAAAGGAAAAACAAATAAATATCAGAGAAGAGTTAAAGATACCATCGAACAAAAAGCTGTGGCGTCTCCGTCTCGGTGCAGCATACTTTATGATAGAGGAACCACACTGCCAAGAATGTCAGGAAGAGAATGACATAGACCACTACCTGATCCACTGTAAAAAGTACGAACAACAAAGGCTTGAATTAAAAACATACTATAGAAATCACAATATAGACATGACAGAGGATAAGGTTTTAAGTATAGATGCCCCAGGAGAAGCCCAATCAATACTTAAAAGATATATACATAAAACAAAGGAAAACATATACGGTTAGTACTTCAGAAAAGACATTCAACCAAATAGAAATTAAGCAACAAGAACTAACAAACCATTATTTAAAATAAAAACAACAACAACAGAAAAATTATCAAACTTACTAACTACTCATAGGACATGGAAAGACAACGAGGTTTAAAGAAAAAAACCATCAAAAAGAACAAATACTAATTCAAATCAAAACCAGGTGTAAAGGATAATAGTTATCTATAAACAATACAAAAGAGAAAAGAAAATTACAAATACTTATAAAAATTAAAACCAGCAACTGCAAAAGACAATATTTATTTAAATTTAATAAAAAATTAGTAAATAAAATGACACTAAATACCCCAATTATAACCAATTTTCAGGTTGAACAGGGTAAACCAAGATGGAACGAGAAGGGGCAATAACGGGCAGCTGTTAGGTGCCCGTTCTCCGCCCATCACCTCTTCAGAACAACAACAACAAATAAATATGAGAAGCAAAATAAACTAGCATATCCCTAATTCTTCCACCCTCTCGATAAATTTCCATGAGACTTGTGGTTATATGAGAGTAAAGACCAAAAAAAAGAACGACACACACTCAATATGAGAAGCAGAATAAACAAGCATATCCCTTATCCTTCCACCCTTTTGATCAATTCTCATTGAACAAAAGGTTATACGAGAGTGACAAAAGAAACTCAATATGAGAAGAGAAATATGCTAGCATATCTCTTGTCCTTCCACCCTTTCGAGCAATTCTTAGTATACGAGCGGCCTCTTAGAGAGGCCGATGATCGATCCCCTTCAACAGCGAAAATGTATAGGTGAATGCATGTTTAAAACCACTGAACAATTTAGTTACATGCATGATATAGGGGTTTCATTTCTTCACATTTTGATATATAACACTTTGTTATCTTTATAAATAAATTATTTAGTCAGATCGATCATCGGCCTTTCTAAAAGGCCGCTCGTATACTAAGAGTTAAATTTGTGTTTATATGAGAGCGAAAGACGGCAAACAAAACAAAACTAACAAAGAAAAACAAAATAAAATATCGTGTCCTTAAACCTTTCTACCTTTTCAATCAATTCTCATGAAGTATTTCCATCTCATTTTCCTCCTGCCACCAGATACACACCCCACATATCAAACTGCAGGGGTTTTCCCCCTGTTGTTTTTAATTTGTATTTTCGGAATTAAAGTAATTCCTCTTACACGTTAGATTTTCGAGCGTGAAACTTTCTGTGCTATTGACAAAGCTCTCATGGACCGTATTGGCCATTGCCTAGGACTTCGCAAAATTGGGAGCAAATCAGGCTTGAAAAGCACAGTCGTGGTAGATGAGGCCTCTCGGGATTTTTCTTCTACCCCTTCACCCATTTCGCTGATTGAACGAATTTGAAGAGAAATCTGGAGTGAGCAAGGAAAATTGAATGGAAATATCGATTTATTTGGAAATTACCCTCTGGCCGTCAAGAAACTAGCATAATAAAAAAGGGAGGTGGGGGTAGATTACTAACTCGTCGAAGTTCGCCACTTTACGGGCACACTCCTTGGTTAGCGCAATTTATATGGTCGCCCATTAATCACCTCACCGTATTCATATTTAGCAACAAGCCATTTGCTGTTTTTTTCTTCCAATACAGTTCCACACTTCGTCTGGTTCTAGCGGGTGTCCCGGCTAGTTTAGTCTGTTTCTGTCGTCTGCTTCCAGCAAATGATCTTCCTGCTGGACAAAAGAAGGGGCGGTTAAAAAAAAAGATGTTCGGACTAAAACTTCATATCTTTAATTTGGGCGGTGTTACGGATCACGTTGACCTGTCAGTGACTAATCAACTTTAATTGTAGGTAAAGATAGTCCCAAAGCAGACACTGCTGTAGGTGAGCGAAGTGTTAGAGACTTCACGAAACTCAGTCCAGCATTATGAGGTGGGGGTGACTAGTTCCATTCCGTGCTGCTGTGATAGGAAAGGGAAAGAACTGAGATATGACTAAGTAAGAATAATTTATGAGTAGTAAGACTTAGCTCTGACGTCACCGGAGCACGAGAAATAAGTGAGCTGAGAGAAGAGCAGAGATCACTCTTAAAATGGTCGTCAGCTGAGAACAGGTTAGCGTTAGACTAACAACATCGACCAGATACCAAGTTATGGTACTGCTGCAATGTGCAGAGAAGAGAAGAAGAGAAGACTAATGAATGAATTCTACAACAGAGTTAATCATGTCAAGATATGTTCAGCATATATCGCCAGCAGTTCATCCTGGTATGTAAACACTCGCATATTTAAACGAGCGTAGATAGGCAAAGAAAAGTGTTAGAACTGTAGTCCAGTATCGGACGTGTAGACAATTTACTAGGAACAGTTTATAGCTAAGAATAAGTTACCAGCACTGGAGTTTAACCAGACAATACTTCGAAGCTTAATTTTTCGTAGATTGAGAACGGCACTTGTATATGAAAAGATGGGAAAATAGAGAACCAAAGTAGACAGCAGAGAACTTGAGTTAATCGAGAGATAAATAATGATAGCTCCTGACCAGTGCAGCCGTGAGGTAGAGATGTCAACAATGAAGTCTCATATATATATTTATTGATAATCAGGCTCAGAGGTAGCCATTGTGAATGTGTTGTTGACAACAAATAAAGAATGTTTGGTGTCAGATTTGAGTCGTCAAGTTATTCAAGACATTAAAGTGTCTGATCATGTAAGCTCATTCAGTAGACACAGGAACAAGATAAGCCACCATTGTACGACACATATATTCACAGCCAGCGAACATAAGACAGGGACATTACGGTCATCATTAAGTCGAGAACATACACAAGGGTCAACGTAACATCAATCACACAAGCAAAAGAATCTGGGTTAGAAGTTTGGGTAGAGAATCAATGAAACTATCACACTGCCTTTGCTATCCTTAAATGCAAGAGCAGAGAATGCACCCATTTACATCAGGGTAGATTGGCGTGTGGCGCTACTAGGCTTCGATCCAAGAACCCGGTAGCTTTACCACGTGAGGCAAGCGTTCTAACCGCTGAATGAATCGGAAGCTCAACTTCGACTATGCTATCACAGTAAGTAGATCATTCCACGTTCGAACTTAGCACAGACACCTATGTCGATAAGGCCTCACAAATTATTAGCTCATTTAGAGCCTAAACGTTTGCTACACAATGCTGATGTGTTGTTTTTTTCTCTTCTCCCTGGCGACTTTGGAGCTACTGTACTTTAGACCTTGCGTCCGAAACAAAAAAAAAAAGATGATTATTGTAGTGGTAGTAAAAGGTTACTGCGGTACGGCTGAAGACATTTTACAGAAAAGTGTATATATCAGTTTGAACAATGTACAAGAAAAATATTTAAACAATTAAGTGGTTTAATTATCAGCGTTACGACAAAAATAAAAAAATTACAATAGACTAAAGTATGTGTAAATACAGTGTTAACATTATAACGGGAAAAAAAATTAAACTGCAATGGGCGTAAATATCAGCATTTAATTTAATTAAAAGTATGCATCAAGCACGTTTTTATTAAACAGCAAGGATTAATTAAAAAGACCAATTAAAAACATGCAATCGGAAACAGACTAAAATAGATTTAAATACAGTGCCAGTATTAGAACGGGTAAAAACAAATAAATTATATTCAACAATATTATAGTGGCCGTAAACATCAGTCTTGATGCAACAAATACAAGACTCATGTTGAGCATTGCTTGGAGGTAGCATGTATTGGCTTCTCTTTTCAGTGCATTCGTCTCTTGTTGTCGTTCTTTTATTTACTAATTTTTATTTTATTTTTTAATATTTTGACTTAAGATTTTAGTAGACTTTCACCGGAAATACTGTGGCACATTAAATCTTTATACTCAATTTGTTTTTTACGTAACCATTCAGCCATAAACATTCGAATTTCCAGTCTTCGTTTGGTGGAGCTTTCTTTATTAACAGGGGTTTAGAGAGGTACGTCACTCTGACGCCCTAAACGCTGAGCCTTCGATTATGAAGGTCTCAAGGGGGGGGGGGGGGGGACCCCCAGAAGTTTCTGTTTGTAGAACTCGTTATCTTAGATGGACTGTGGGTCAAAGTTCTGAGAAAAGAAAAGCGTATTGGACACCTTGACCTTGGGAGAGGCTTCTGGAGTAGACTATGTGAATAATCTGGAGAGGGAGGCCCTGTTGTGATCTGACATTGATGTCAGTAATTGGTTGGCAAATTCTGGAACACCATTCGCTGGACGCTCGACGCTTAACGGTTTCCTCTTCCGTTGTGTTTTTCGGTGACTTGGAAATAGATGAGGAGATAAAGGAATTATCGGCAGTGGTCGAGCTTCAGACAGAGAGCCCAGGTCTATGACCTGGGGGTAACAGCGAGCTAATTCACAATCCTGAGAGAAGCTGTCACGGGATTTGCCTCCCCATTGCCCTGCAGTAGTGGTCCACTAGTGGCCAAAACTTAAGAGTATCTAAAATGGGTCGTCAAAGGTGTCTACCTTCGCACAAGATTACTCTTGGCAGAGTTGTAGATAGAAGGACAATGACGCTTCTATCTCAAGGGAATGTCTACAAGATAATTCAGAAGTCAAGAACAATGCTGCATAGGGCAGAGCACTATTATCTTATATCTGATCTGACACCTTTTGTGAATTTTTAAGCAATGGTTTCGTATAAGAACTGAATCAACTATCAATTTGTAAATAACATATAACAAATTTAATAATCTATTAGTCTTTAACACATTTAAATAAATATGGATGAAGATGATTTTAGGAGGTTTTTAAAATTTGTCTTCACTGAGACTTAATTGGGGACGGATGATTATTAGTGTCCTTTGCGTGCCTGTTACAAAAGACCTAGCTTGATGAGTACTGCACTGGGTCGTTGTCAGGTTTTTTGTAATGATGACTCTTCTCTAGAGGCGTTTAGCTGAACTTAACTCCTAATGTCAAGGTGTGTATCTTCAAAGCGTGTCCATCACAAGATAGTGGCGAAGATTCTTACTTCAGACTGGTCTGGTCTAAGAACCGTCTTGTAGCTTCGAACAACGAACGTTGGGAAAAAAAGAGCAAATGCCTCTGCTAAGTACATTTGTGGGCTGCAAATTAACAGGCGCATTGTCTCGCTGTCCACCCATTAATGTTAGACTCTCTGAATAATTATTCTCCCTGAGTACACAGTATAACTCAGGGAATATGATAAGAAAACACTGTTATTCTTCTGGTTTCTTTAATGGGGAAATTGTGTCTGGACAGCGCGAGGGCAATGGTTTGCCTGAATTACAATTAGCAAGGTACATGTATCTCACAAAATGATACTATACACTTTAGGCACATGTGATGTAATCATCACGTCTCACTGCTCCATTCGGAGTCTGGGGTCACCTCTGCTGTCGGTTTTCTGTACGACAAGCAGGAAGCAATCACCAGCGCTTGCTGTAGTGGTATATGAATATACTATTTTCATATGTTGCGGTTGCCAGCCTCATATGACTGATATAACCACTAAGCAAGTACATACATGTCACAATGCACATTTTAAACTATATGTTCACAACTTACCCCAATGGAATACACAATCTCCTCGCACAGATGTATGGACACGGCACTTTGATTAGATGCTTCGAACACTGGTCTGAAAAATGGTATTATTCCTCTTATGACTGATTCTGATTCCTTAAGTATCCAGCCTTTGTATTTAAAATGGCGGGTTCTCTTTTAAGTTATAAAGACGCCCAAATACCTCGACATGTCACTTATAATTTTGGAATTCTTTGTCCGATCATTGTGCTTCTGAATCCTTAAGTATCCTGTCTTGGTATTTAAAATTGCGGGTTCTCTTTTAAGTTGTAAAGACGCCCAAATACTTTGATCTGTAACTTTTAATTCTGGAATACTAGTCCGATGTCTCTCTGGCTCCTGTGAGTTGCTAATTTGACGTTGCGTTGCAGTCTGATTTGTGTCTCCGGTTTCGCTAGATTATATCTCTCATTTTCAGTTCAAGTCCCAGATTGTGCTTGTAGACCAACTTGCCAATGAAAGCCAAAGTCTATTCCGACTCTCTAATTAAACTAATGGTAAGCTCTTTAGAACTATGTGGGTCGTGGTGTTAAATCCTTACTATCCCCCGCGTGTTTCTAAAATATCAAATTTAAAATTTAAACGCGTGACCTCCTCTTCCACATATGTCGTAATACTTCCGACTGCACTTTTATGCAATCTCACAAACACATCGGTAAACTCAATTCCTGGCTAATACCTTTCCGTCCATATTGTGTCCCCTGAATGGTTATCTGTAATATTGATACAGAAGCAATTACATATTATCACCTGTGTTTACGCGTACATTCCTCAGGCGGATTTCTTAGGCAGCCAATCTGGCTTCTTTCTATCGATCGTGCGCTACCACCTTGTGTCAACAAAGATCGTCTCTATCAAAGGTGGCGAGACGAATAAAGTGATAAAAGTATTTTCCCGCTGACCTGTCTAATTAGCATTGTAATACTACGATTCACCTGGGGAAAAGTAAACAGGTCTAGGGAGTGGTCGATGCAAAAAATGTAAGTGCATTAAAAAATGCCAAATAATAGGAGGATCGGTGAGGAAAATGAAGAAAAGAAGTGATACTGCCGGAGAGAACGACAGTTATTAAAAGTGCTCAACTGATTTCGTTACAGAAGCTAGTCCAACAAACGCAAATAAATGTTTGTTGTCAATACTCATTTTTATTAGTATTATCATCAATACTATTGTCAATAACACTGGCCTTTCTACTTGAACTGCTTGTTTCAGAAAGTATTTTCATGGCTACAGCTCCTGCTTCACTACTTTTATTACAATAGTGGCTGCAGAAACTGCAGCAGTTTCTACTGCTACCACCGCAGTTGTTACTTTTACTGTTACAAATGTTACAACTGCCTACCTCACAAACTATTAACACTACTACTACTACGATTATACTGATGGTGTTTCTACTAAACCTGCAGTTAATCTGTACATGCATGCATATACAGTGTGGTTGCGAAGTCCCTTCTTATTTTTAAACTGTTATTTCTCCACTCCTATTCTACTAATTTATATGAAAAAACTCCAAGATAAAAAAGAATCGAATTGCATTTACTTACTTAGTCGTTCCCCTTCTACCGTGAGGAGTAGAGGTTTGGAAGAGAGAGCTCCAGACTATCCTATCGGCTGTCTTCCTCCTGGACTGGTACCATTCTAGTCCTCGGTCCTTCAAAGATTGTCTAATGTTGTCCTCCCAGCGAACTCTGGGTCGTCTTGGGGGTCTGGATCCCTGGCTCTTTGTTTCCCATGCTTGTCGTGGTAGCCGATCTTCTCCCATTCTGCAGACATGGCCAAACCATCTTAGTTGGGACTGTTCTACTTGGGTCTGCAGGGGGTGGAATTTTAGGCCTTGACGTATCGTCTGGTTGCGGACCATGTCTCTTCTTGTTACTTCAACCACCTTCCTCAGACACCTCATTTCTAATGTTTGGATCTGGCTTTTGTGGGTTGTAGTCATTGCCCATGACTCGCATCCATATGTCAAGACTGGGACATAGGTGGAGCGGTATACAGCCATCTTCATTTTCTTACCAACCTCTCTCTTGCTGAGGAATCCTCCATTTATGGTCTGAAAAAGTCTCACAGCTGCTGCTTTTCGAGTGGCCAACTCTTCTTTGATGCCTCCCTTTCGGTCTATAATAGCTCCGAGGTATTTAACGTGGTCGACCTGCTCCAGGACCTGTTCTCCCAGCTTAATCTGATGTCTTCTTTCTTCTCGTGATAAGGAATTTGGTTTAGAGCTGCTTATGACCATCCCTCTCTTCTCCAGCTCTTCCATCCAGACTTGCAGGTTGGATTGGAGATGTGCCTCTGATTTAGCAATCAAGGCAACATCATCAGCAAATGCCAGCTCTGAAATACAGACCTGTCTCATCTTCCAGTATCCCACTGAATAATTTCTTGTTCTCTCCTTACATGTCTTGATGACATCGTCCATGAGGAGTATGAAAAGATAAGGTGACAGGATATCACCTTGTCTTACACCAGTGGTGGTCCTGAACTCTTCTGACTTATGGTTTGCTGTCCTCACATAATTTCTGCAAGACTTGTAGAAGCTTTGTATAGCATGAATCAGAGGTGCTGGAATGTTCTTCCTTGCCAAACAGTCCCAAAGTTTGCTCCAGGGGACCCTGTCAAATGGCTTTTCCAGATCTATGAAACAAAGATGGATCTCACTCTTATACTCAAGGGCCTTTTCACTCAGCTGTCTGAGTGTGAAGATTAGGTCTTGAGTACTTAGGTATGCTCGGAATCCGCACTGGACCTCATCCAGTTGTGGCTCAGCTAGGCGTCGGAGTCTCTGCTCTAGGATTCTAGAGTAGATTTTACCAGTGACACTGAGAAGGGATATGCCTCTATGGTTTCCCCATTGTCGATTGTCACCCGTGTTGAAAATTGGTGTTATGATGGCAATCTCCCAATCCTTTGGTATGGTCTTGTTGCACCTCGCTGCCTGTAGGACCCTTAAGAGTAATAGGTCGCCTGATGCTCCCATGTACTTAACCATTTCTGGTGTTATACCATCATGCCCTGCTGCTTTGCTCATCTTGATTTTCTCCAGTGCTGCCTTCAGTTCTTCCATCTTTATGTCATCATCACCATCATTAGTTTTCTCTTCTGTGCTAGTGGTTATCATTTCTGATGCTTCACCATGCTCACCATCCAGGAGTTCTGAGAAATATTCTTTCCATCTTTCCATTACTTCCTTCGGGGCAGTAAGCAATTAGCCTTGCTTGTCCTTTATAAATTTGAGAGGGCATTGTTTTTCCTTCCTCGTGTTCTTTAGGGTCTTATACCTTGTAGAACAATTTCTGGTTTTCTTGCGCATCTTTTTCTAGCTTTTCTCCAAATTCTTCCCAGGACTTCTGTTTTGCTGCTAGCAACTTGTTCTTTGCTTCTGTTCTGAGTGTCACATATTCTCTATATTTCTCCATTTGTCCTGTTGTGTTTTTAGCTCCTAAGTATTGTTTCCATGCCATTTTCTTCTCTCTTATTTTCTCTTTGACTTCCTCTGTCCACCAAGGTGTCCTCTTTCTCTTGTTCCCAAGTCGGACTTCACCACATGCTTCTGCAGCAGCTGTCTTTATGATGTCCTTGATTTTAAGCCAGAGGGTTTCCAAGTCACCAGGTTGTTCTTCTGTGTTGCTCACCGCTGCAGCAATAAGCCCCTGATATCTGGTCTTAATTTCTGGCTCTCTCAGCTTTTAGGTCTTAATGCTGATTTCTCCCGTTCGTTTACTTAGTTTCTTGCGTGATGTTGGGCAGTTCCTAGGCTGAGCAACTCTTTCAGTTGTTCTTTTGATTGTAAGCAGGTAGTGATCACTTCCAATCTCTGGCCCCCTCCAGACTCTAGCATCCCGGACATATTTGAATGAGGTCCTCTTAACAATGGCATAGTCGATCACTGACTTCTCATTTTTTGTTGGTTCACATCTAGTGTATGCATGTATGCGCTTATTGGGGAACTTTGTGTTTGTAATGATCAGATTCTGCTCACTGTAGAATCTAAGGAGTCGCTTTCCATTGTCATTGAGATTATCTTCTCCATATCTTCCGAAAACTCCACCCCATCTAGCATGGTCATTTCCAACTCTGGCATTGAAATCTCCGAGCATGATAATTTCATCTAGGCAGTCGTTCACTGTCCTTTGAAGCAGCTCGAAGAATTCTCCCTTGACCTCTGCTCTCTTATCCTCATTTGGCCCATACATTATGACCAGGTTGACTATGGTTTCTCCTTCTTTTAGTTTTATAACCATAATGCGCTCTGAGACAAAGTTCAATCCCTTGATACTATCTATTTGGCTTTTGGTCACAATGCAACCCACGCCCCCTTTAGCTCTTTCAGATGTGTGTACACCGTTGTAGAGCAGCGTGTTGCCATCGAGATCCATGACTCCTTGTCCTTTTTTCTTTGTTTCCTTTATAGCCAGGATTTCTAGTTTTGCTTTTCTCATCTCTTCCACCAGCTCCTCTTCTTTCCCATTTATACTTCTTGTGTTCCAAGTTCCATAAGTCGTAGTCTGTAGTCCGTTCCAGTACGTCGCCTTTAGAAATCAGTTCGGTATTCTTTCTTTTAGTTCTCGTAATAAAAAGTTTAAAGCAAACAGGTGATTGGCCTGTTGTGCCTTTGTGGTGGAGGGGCTGCCTCCTTACGGCCCCCATGCAGGCCGCCCTCCTCCTTTTTCAGCCGGGCTTGGGACCGGCCTAGGCGGAGTTGAATTGCATTTTATTACATAAAATATTGTCAAACATTTATATTCGAACTAAGCGTGACATCAAGATTGTTCAACACATGACTTCATAGCGATCATCAATTTTTGTTGTCTGTTGTAACGTCAGTTTATTGGCTTTGTTGCAGTTTATATTATTTTATTTTGTGTCTAGAAAAAAATAATTAAAACTTGTAGAACTTAATAAACTCCGCCAATGCCGGTCCCAAGCCCGGATGAAAAAGGAGGAGGGCGGCCTGCATGGAGGCCGTAAGGAGGCAGCCCCTCCACCATGCAAAGGCACAACAGGCCAGTCACCTATTTGCTTTAAATCATGATTACGCGAACTACAAGAGAGAAAACCGGACTGATTCTAAAGGCGACGAACTGGAACGGACTACGGACTACGACTTATGGAACTTGGAACACAAGAAGTATAAATGGGAAGGAAGAGGAGCTGGTGGAAGGGATGAGGAAAGCAAAACTAGAAATCCTGGCTATAACGGAAACGAAGAAAAAAGGACAAGGAGTCATGGATCTCGATGGCAACACGTTGCTCTACAGTGGTGTACCCATATCTGAAAGAGCTAAAGGGGGCGTGGGTTGCATTGTGGCCCAAAATCAAAAAGATAGTATCAAGGGATGGAACTTTGTCTCGGAGCGCATTATGGTTGTAAAACTAAAAGAAGGAGAAACCATAGTCAACCTGGTCATAGTGTATGGGCCAAATGAGGATGAGAGAGCAGAGGTCAAGGAGGAATTCTTCGAGCTGCTTCAAAGGACAGTGGATGACTGCCTAGATGAAGTTATTATGCTCGGAGATTTTAATGCCAGAGTTGGAAATGACCATGCTAGATGGGGTGGAGTTATCGGAAGATATGGAGAAGATACTCTCAATGACAATGGAAAGCGACTCCTTAGATTCTGCAGTGAGCAGAATCTGATCATTACAAACACAAAGTTCCCCAATAAGCGCATACATGCATACACTAGATGTGAACCAACCAAGAATGAGAAGTCAGTGATCGACTATGCCATTGTTCAGAGAAGCTCATTCAGATATGTCCGAGATGCAAGAGTCTGGAGAGGGCCAGAGATTGGAAGTGATCACTACCTGCTAACAATCAAACGAACAACTGAAAGAGTTGCTCAGCCTAGGAACTGCCCAACATCACGCAAGAAACCAAGTAAACGAGCAGGAGAAATGAGCATTAGGACCTACAAGCTGAGAGAGCCAGAAATTAAGACCAGATATCAGGGGCTTATTGCTACAGCAGTGAGCAACACAGAAGAACGACCTGATGACTTGGAAACCCTCTGGAATAAATTCAAGGATATCATAAAGACAGCTGCTGCAGAAGCATGCGGTGAAGTCCGACTTGGGAACCAGAGAAAGAGGACACCTTGGTGGACAGAGGAAGTCAAAGAGAAAATAAGAGAGAAGAAAGTGGCATGGAAACAATACTTAGGAGCTAAAAACACAACAGGACAAATGGAAAAATATAGAGAATATGTGACACTCAGAACAGAAGCAAAGAACAAAGTGCTAGCAGCAAAACAGAAGTCCTGGGAAGAATTTGGAGAAAAGCTAGAAAAAGATGCACAAGAAAACCAGAAATTGTTCTATAAGACCCTAAAGAACATGAGGAAAGAAAAACAATGCCCTCTCAAATTTATAAAGGACAAGCAAGGCAAATTGCTTACTGCCCCGAAGGAAGTAATGGAAAGATGGAAAGAATATTTCTCAGAACTCCTGGATGGTGAGCATGATGAAGCATCAGAAATGATAACCACTAGCACAGAAGAGAAAACTAATGATGGTGAAGATGACATAAAGATGGAAGAACTGAGGGCAGCACTAGAGAAAATCAAGATGGGCAAAGCAGCAGGGCATGATGGTATAACACCAGAAATGGTTAAGTACATGGGAGCATCAGGCTACCTATTACTCTTAAAGGTCCTACAGGCAGCATGGTGCAACAAGACCATACCAAAGGATTGGGAGATTGCCATCATAACACCAATTTTCAAAAAGGGTGACAATCGACAATGTGGAAACCATAGAGGCATATCCCTTCTCAGTGTCCCTGGTAAAATCTACTCTAGAATCCTAGAGCAGAGACTCCGACGCCTAGCTGAGCCACAATTGGATGAGGTCCAGTGCGGATTCCGAGCAAACCGAAGTACTCAAGACCTAATCTTCACACTCAGACAGCTGAGTGAAAAGGCCCTTGAGTATAAGAGTGAGATCCATCTTTGTTTCATAGATCTGGAAAAGGCGTTTGACAGGGTCCCCTGGAGCAAACTTTGGGACTTTTTGGCAAGGAAGAATATTCCAGCACCTCTGATTCATGCTATACAGAGCTTCTACAAGTCTTGCAGAAATTATGTGAGGACAGCAAACCATAAGTCAGAAGAGTTCAGAACAACCACTGGTGTAAGACAAGGTCATATCCTATCACCTTACCTCTTCATACTCCTTATGGACGATGTCATCAAGGCATGTAAGGAGAGAACAAGAAAGTATTCAGTGGGGTACTGGAAGATGAGACAGGTCTATATTTCGGAGCTGGCATTTGCTGATGATGTTGCCTTGATTGCTAAATCAGAGGCACATCTCCAATCCAACCTGCAAGTCTGGAAAGAAGAGCTGGAGAAGAGAGGGATGGTCATAAGCAGCTCTAAAACAAAATCCATGGTGATATCACGAGAAGAAAGAAAACATCAGATTAAGTTGGGAGAACAGGTCCTGGAGCAGGTCGACCACTTTAAATATCTCGGAGCTATTATAGACCGAAAGGGAGACATCAAAGAAGAGTTGGCCACTCGAAAAGCAGCGGCTGGGAGACTTTTTCAGGCCATAAATCGTGGATTCCTCAGCAAGAAAGAGGTTGGTAAGAAAACAAAGATGGCTGTATACCGCTCCACCTATGTCCCAGTCTTGACATATGGATGCGAGTCGTGGGCAATGACTACAACCCACAAAAGCCAGATCCAAACCTCAGAAATGAGGTATCTGAGGAAAGTGGTTGAAGTAACAAGAAGAGACATGGTCCGCAACCAGACGATCCGTCAAGGCCTAAAATCCCATCCGCTGCAGACCCAAATAGAACAGTCCCAACTAAGATGGTTTGGCCATGTCTGCAGAATGGGAGAAGATCGGCTACCACGACAAGCATGGGAAACAAAGAGCCAGGGATCCAGACCTCCAGGACGACCCAGAGTCCGCTGGGAGGACAACATTAGACAATCTTTGAAGGACCGAGGACTAGTATGGAACCAGGCCAGGAAGAAGACAGCTGATAGAATGGTCTGGCGCTCTCTCTTCCAAACCTCTACACCTCACGGTAGAAGGGGAACGACTAAGTAAGTAAGTAAGAACTTAATAGCAAAATGACAGCTATTGCTCACTTTTTAAACATTGCTTCATGTAAAGCTAGTAGATAGAAGTCAGGATATACACATTTAGACATGTGAAGTGCTTTTTCAATATACACACATTTATATATATATATATATATATATATTTTTTTTTTTTTTTTTTTTTTTTTTTTTAATCACTATTTTATTTATCACTATCGATAACTATGAATTGGCAGTGGTGCACCACTTCACATACCTAGGGTCTACCATCAATGACAAACTCTCACTGGATACAGAAATCGACAGCCGCATTGGCAAAGCTGCAGCTACCTTTGCCCGCCTCACATCGCGTGTTTGGGGAAACTCTAAACTCACAATGAAGACCAAAGCTGCGGTATATAATGCCTGCGTCACCAGCACACTCCTGGACGACCTATGCTAAGCAAGAAAGAAGGCTCAATACCTTCCATTTGCGGTGTCTACGCCGCATCCTCGGCATCTCGTGGAAAGATAAAGTGACAAATGTCGAGGTGTTGTCACGTGCTGGCCTTCAAAGTTTGTATACGCTTCTTAGACAGCGCAGACTTCGCTGGCTTGGCCATGTTCGCCGCATGGATGATGGTCGCATCCCAAAAGATATCTTCTACGGACAATTAGCAGATGGCAAGAGAACAGTTGGGCGACCACAGCTGAGGTTCAAAGATGTGTGCAAGAGAGATATGAGGGCACTGGACATGGATCCAGCAACATGGGAGGATAAAGCTGCCGATCGCACTAAGTGGCGATGCTATTTACGGCGCCACCTCAGATTAGGCGAAGAGAGGCTCACACAAGAAGCAGAGGTGAGGAGAAAACGTCGAAAGGAGCACCAGGAAAATAAGCAGCTGAGGGCTGTCACCTCAGGGGCGCATTCCCATAGTCAGTTATGACTGAAGGGGCTATTATTATTATATATATATATATATATATATATATATATATATATATATATATATATATATATATATATATATATATATATATATTGTGACGATATGGACGACCTCTATCGATCTTTGGTTTTCTCCGGCAGTATTGTTACATTTATGGTACTGATTTTTATTAGGTGCTGTCAATTATCGCACTTTTCTTTCTTTCTTTCTTTATTGTTCTGCTAAGTAGCAGATATTTGATTGTATCAAATCGCCATTAGGTGATAAATATCACCTTTGCTTGACGCTACCCAGATTTGTGGTTATAGGCGCGGCAGATTAACACGTACATCGGTCAGCGCTATCGGCTTAAATCTCCGATAAGACGCAAAGGTTGCGTACTCATACGACAGATAACGAGATTACTGTCTGTGTGACACCTGTGGGCAGAAAAGTGTGATATAATCGTTTCCGGTCACTTGGTTAAAAGTAATCATGGATTTATTACATTTTAAACAATATGAGTCTACAAATGTGTTTGTGAGAGTGTATGCAAGACATCATATTACCATATATGGGAGACGTGACCTTTTGCAAAAAATTTCCATGTAGGAAATATTTTGAAAGTACCATACCCGACATGTTTGAAATGATTGGATCTTTCTGATTAGATTCATAACAACATTGAGGGGGAATATAGGCTGACCATTTCGCAGTTTTATCTCACTGTGAATTTCAAGCTCGCCAAGACCTCAGACCTCGCCAGAGTGAAGACTAGATTCATAATTCCTATTTGTTAACCGGACCTTTTATTGGAGAACCAGATAAGACTTACGAAGCACAGGAAATCTCTTTCAAATTTTAGTAAGGAACACCGGGACTAGAAAACTGAAAAAACACGGAGTCAGAAGGGGCAATCTATTGTAAAAATAAAGACATCCCAGACGCGTGTAAGAGAACAATTCATCTCTTTTATTCATCTGAGCAAACAAGTCTGTAGCCAGGATTGTCGTAAGTTGTGATTTACATTTCATATTTTATTACTAACATGTAAACTAACATATATATGTATATATTACAATGTGGCGTTTAATGTGTGAAACTCGCTATTGGATGTCAAGATCATTTGGGGCTGGCAACCTCAGTATCTAGAATGATGATTCATGAACCACCACTGCAAGGGCTGGTGATTACTTTATTGATAGTTTCGTAAAGAGAACTAAAAGCCCAAAGTAGTTCCAGGTTCCCTATGGAGCAGGGAGGGAAAGATGAAAGAAATGATGTGCATTCTAAGAATAATACTTACATTTTCTAAGGAGTGTAAATGTCCCTATAAACATATTCACTTTAAAATTAATGTAAGTTTTCAAGCATTAAACCAGTGTAAATGTCTATGTGAAAATATTCATTTTAAATTAAAAGAAGTTTCAAACTTTTCCATAAGTGTAAATGTAAATGAAACATAAATGAATGTATATTGTGAACACTTTTCAAACAGTGGAGATGTACATGTAAAACATATTATAGATGTACGTTTAAGTTTTTCGTTTAAATGTAATGTAAAGCTAAAGCTATTCAGTTTAAATGTAAAGGAAGTTTTATCCCGAGGGATTAAATTTAATTCTCATCGAGGGTAAATTCTGACATGGGGTGGTAGAATCGAAAAAGGGGGTGGAGCACATAACTGTGTCGGAAAACACCATACTCAGAAGAGCGTTTCGTGTCTATTTCTATTACCAGTTATTGGTGGTACCAGCAGAAAGTACTATCTCTGGAACCAAGTGAAGGTAGAAGTGGACTGACGTTTTGCGAGACGCCATCATAAGAGGGTCTTGTAGACAGACGAAGAACCAACTTAGCCGTTACTCCTTGAACGTTCTGGGAACGTACGGCGCCTGAACTTTGATCAGAGACGAGCGAGAGCAGTGTGAAAGGAAATGACCCAACGGGAGAAGAAACTACCATTGGCAGCTAAGTGAAAATATCCGCTGCCAAAAGTGACCTCCTTTATTCAGTTAAATCCCAATCAAGTGATGAAACCTTTTCCATAACTATTCAAATTATTTTCCAACTGTTAAAACTTAAAGTGAGTATTAAATTGTGTTATTTATAATGTTACAAATTTAACTTCGATTTAATCCTTTTAAATGTACTACATGTTTATCTCAGTCAAAGTTACTAAACACACAATCTAAACAGGTGATAGAAGCTTTACTACTCTTCTATCGACATTTCTGCCAAGAGTAATCTTGTGTAAAGTTAGACTCCATTGAAGCCTATAATAGATACTCTTGAGTTTTGGCCACTGTTGGACCACTACTGCAAAGCAGGGGAGGCAATATATATATATATATATATATATATATATATATATATATATATATATATATATATATATATATATATATATATATATATATATATATATATATATATATATATATATATATATATATATATATATATATATATATATATATATATATATATATATATATATATATATATATATACAGTACAGTACTTTGCAAAAAAAATGGCAGTCATATTTTCGCAACGCAGCACACTCATAGAAGCAAATAATAATAAAAACTGTATGTCCAGAGGAAGATTGGTATCTCCCCTATCTATTAACAGTGGTTTCAGTACAATATAATGTTGCCTTCTCCAGCAAGGCAAGCCTGGGTGCGGCGAGGCATACTTCCCACAAATGTTTGTAGGTAATTGAGAGTCAGACTGTCCCAGTATTTTTCAGCTACCTTCTTCAATTGTTCAACGTCTCTGAGTCCACTCTTTTTAAAATGATTCTTGAGTAGTGCCCAAACGTTTTCAATTGGGTTTTGATCGGGACTGTTACTGGGCCACTTCAGCACTATCACATCCTTCTCTTGCAGCCATGCTTTGGGGGTATGAGCTGTATGATTTGGGTCATTGTCATGTTGAAATGTGCACCCATCGGGGTACATGACCTGCAAAAATCCCAGAAGGTGTCCCTCTAGTATGTCGATGTACCTTTCTTTCGTGAGAATTCCTGTGAAAACACACATTGGGGTGGCACCTCTTGCTGACACCCCTACCCAAAGATGGAATTTCTAGGTATGTTTCGGTCGCTGGTACACAGGCGTTACAGAGCCTTTCGTCCAAATATTTATTTGAGCAGGATAAGACCAAAGAGAACATTCATCTGAAAAAATCACATTGTCCCATGACAAATTTTGGTGTTCGTGGCACCAGTTCAAGCGCATATCTGTTTGTGAGTCTCTTGAGCAATGGTGACGAAATTACCGTCCGCTCAGGAATGTTCAAGGTTTTATAAATGTTGGAACGTGTTTGATTTCTTTCATTCCAAAGCTGTGAAATTAACATACACTTTGACTTTGTATCCATTTTCTGCCACTAGCATTAGAAATTGTCGTCTGCTCTTATATCAAGGGACGTTACTCTACGCTAATTTTTTTTTTACTTTTGGTAGTGTTTGCTCACTTAAGTGGAGTGCAAATTTGGGGCAGAACATGCATATTTAATTAGATTTCAGCTTATTTAGCTGAGCAATATGACTGCCATTTTTTTTGCAAAGTACTGTATATATAGATGGGGTCGGAATAGCTAAGAGGTACCGGGTTCGATTCCCAGTTAAGGGAATTTAATTTATGATTTATTTTTTCAGAACCAGTGGTCCTAGTGATGTGATACTCCCCCCTGGTCTCCTTTGTAGTGAGATCTGATGACTAGCCTTCTCGGATAAGGACGAAAAAATAGGAGGTCCCGTGTGCAAGTTACGCACGTTAAAAATCCAACGGCAGTTGGAAATCGTAAAGAGTAGGCTTAACAGGCCGCTGCCCTGGCAAAATTAACAAATTAGAAACGTACCCACCACCAAAATATTTATAGAATGTGTGATACCTATATACACACATTGGTATTCTCGCCGGTGCTACGGAGTTCGTGCAGATATATATATATATATATATATATATATATATATATATATATATATATATATATATATATATATATATATATATATATATATATATATATATATATATATATATATATATATATATATATATATATATATATATATATATATATATATATATATATATATATATATATATATATATATATATATATATATATATATACTGAAGCACATTAAAAACGCACCACTATTATATATACTGATGCCGAGAAGCTGGAAAAAAAGTGTGGGGATGGATTTTCCCCGTCTTTGTCATGAGGTAGAGAGCGAATGGCTGCTGGAATGGAAAGTGCTTGTTTCAACCCACGGGTTTGTGTACAGACTACATGAAAACAATGAAAGTTACACGTGCAACACGATTCCCAACAGCTATGACCCTGAAAATATGTACGCGTTGTGGCAGTATACTCCACTCACAACAAGTCCTGTGGCGATGGGCGAGCGGCGAAGCGGCAGGCGTGGGTACGCTGGCAGTCGTAGTCGCAGACCTACACACAGGCGGCTCAGGCCATATGGTCGTCTTCCACTGATCGGAGCAGCAGTGGGATTCGGCAGCCCCCTGAGTGTCTGAGCAGCCCTCTTTAGGAAAGCACTGCTCACCTCCATGGCATGAGGAAGGGGCTAGAAAAGGTGCCCTAAACATTGCCTGCTTCACCATTACCTAACCAGCTTACCGCGGTTGGTGGGTACCCTACTTCGGCGGTCGACATATAAGAAAAAGAAAGGACAGATTTTTCCCCCTCATTCTAGGCGCATGGAATGTGCGCACTTTACTTGACAAAGACTTTAATGCAAACAGACCTGAGAGACGAACTGCCCTGATTGGGAGAGAACTGGCCAGGTACAACATTGACATAGCAGCACTGAGTGAAACTCGACTTGCAGGCGAGGGCCAACTTTGCGAAAAGGGTGCAGGTTATACATTCTTTTGGAGCGGAAGAGGAACTGAAGAAAGACGAGAAGCAGGGGTTGGATTTGCAATCAAAACAGCAATTGTCAGCAAGTTAGCGGGGCCCCCAAAGGGAATAAATGACCGACTCATGACGGTCAAGATCCCTCTGTTCTATGGAAGAAAACATGCCACCATCATTAGCGCGTATGCACCAACTATGACAAACCAGGATGATGTCAAGGATAAGTTTTACGAAGAACTACATGCAGTCATTGCATCAGTTCCTAAAGCAGATAAGCTCATCATTCTTGGTGACTTTAATGCAAGAGTAGGCTCAGATAACATCTCCTGGAATGGCACTATTGGTAGGTACGGCGTGGGTCGCTGTAACAGTAATGGACTTCGTCTCCTCCAGACTTGCGCAGAACATGACCTCCTTGTCACCAACACCATTTTTCGACTTCCTACCCGCAACAGGACCTCCTGGATGCACCCTCGCTCAAAGCATTGGCACCTAATTGACTATGTAATTGTTAGGAAGAAGGACAGGCAAGATGTCCGGGTGATCAAGTCCATGTGTGGTGCCGAATGCTGGACTGATCATCGCCTCATTGTATCTAAACTTAAAGTTCGTATCCAACCAGCCAGGCGCCCTCAGGGGAAGAAAACTCAAAAGAGGCTGGATGTCACCAAACTAAAGAAGACAACAATCAAACAGTCATTTACTGACACCTTAGAAGACCGTCTCAAATCTATCTCGCTAGACGGCCAAAGTGTGGAAACAAATTGGGCAGCCCTAAGTGAGCAGATCTACAACACTGCTACAGAGGTCCTGGGTCCTTCCATCAAGAAACAAAATGACTGGTTTGATGAGAACTCAGATGATATAAAGCAGATGTTGGCTGAGAACACCATCTCCATAAAGCATATTTAAATGATCCAAAATCTACATCCAAGAAAGACGCTTTCAACAACATGCGTAGAATCGTCCAACATAAACTACGCCAGATGCGGGATTCATGGCTGAGTAATAAAGCAGATGAGATCCAAGGCTTTGCTGACAGCCATGACTTGAAAAACTTTTACCTTGCACTCAAAGCGGTCTATGGTCCAACATCATCAGGATCATTTCCCCTCCTTAATGCAGATGGAAAAACACTAATTACAGACAAGGAAAAAATTCTCCAACGCTGGGCTGAACATTTTAATAATATCTTGAACCAGCCATCATCTATTAACGACGAAGCCATCATCCGCCTGCCCCAAATTCCTATAAATGAAGCATTAGATGATGTACCAACTCTGGAGGAAACTAAAAAAGCGATTCGTCAACTGTCTAGTGGAAAGGCCCCTGGCTCCGATTCAATTCCTGTTGAGGTTTATAAAGATGGCGGTGCAGTTCTGATAGAGAAACTTCATATGATCTTCCAGCAAATGTGGCAGAGTGAAACCATCCCACACGATCTCAAAGATGCCTCAATTATACATCTATATAAACGTAAAGGTAATCGCCAAGACTGCAACAATCATCGAGGCATCTCTCTTTTATCAATCGCTGGGAAGATATTCGCCAGAATCCTTTTGAATCGCCTTACGGCTCATCTTGACAAAGGTCTTTTACCTGAAAGTCAGTGTGGATTCCGGAAAGAACGTGGAACCACAGATATGGTGTTCGCTGCAAGACAGCTACAAGAAAAATGCCAAGAACAGCACTGTGACCTGTACACAGCTTTCATCGACTTGACAAAGGCGTTCGACACGGTCAGTAGAGAGGGTCTATGGAAGATCATGGCAAAATACGGCTGCCCAAAGAAATTTATCTTAATAATGCAGCAACTGCATGATGGAATGCAGGCTAGAGTTCAGGAAAACGGTGAGCTATCAGAGCCTTTCCCCGTCTCAAATGGAGTTAAACAAGGGTGCGTACTTGCACCGACTCTGTTCAGTATCATGTTTTCTGCTATGCTGACTGATGCTTTTAGAGACGGGGACACAGGAATCGACATTAGTTATCGTATTGATGGAAAATTGTTTAACCTTAGGAGGCTTCAAGCAAAAACCAAGGTCAAATCACACACCATCAGAGATCTTCTGTTTGCTGATGATTGTGCCCTCAATTCCTTCTCAGAGGCTGATCTGCAGCATAGTGTGGATAGATTCTCCGAAGCCTGCGCCAACTTTGGGCTTACCATCAACACGAAGAAAACAGAAATCATGTACCAACCAGCTCCTGGCACAGTTTATACTGAGCCAGTCATCAAGGTTAATGGTGAGAAACTGAATGTTGTGAACAGATTCACATACCTTGGTAGCACACTATCCCAGAACATTGTCATTGATGATGAGGTGAACACCAGGATCTCCAAAGCCAGCAGCACATTTGGCAGACTATACACCAACGTTTGGCATCGAAGTGGCATTAGTCTACAGACAAAGCTGAAGGTATACAGAGCTGCGGTGCTTCCAGTGCTGCTATATGCATGTGAAACATGGACTGTATACAGGCGCCACGTAAAGAAGCTAAACCACTTCCATACAGTCTGTCTCAGGAAGATAATGAACATCAAATGGCAAGACAAGATCCCGGATAACGCCGTTCTTGACAGAGCTGGTATCCCTAGTATTGATACTATTCTGATGCAGTCACAGATTCGCTGGGCAGGTCATGTAGTCCGCATGCCAGACCATCGACTGCCAAAGATACTCTTTTATGGTGAGATGCAGAAGGGTAAACGCTCCCATGGTGGCCAAAAGAAGCGCTTCAAAGACACGTTAAAGACGTCATTGAAAACCTTTGACATAAACCCAGACACATGGGAAGCTGCTGCGCAAGACCGAACTGCTTGGCGCACATCTCTTCGTAAAGGTGCAGCAGCATGCGAATCATCCAGAAGAGCAGCAGCAGAACAGCGGAGACAAGCTAGAAAGGACCGTGAAATAAAACCTTCACATGAAGCAAACATTCCCTGCCCACACTGTCCAAGATCTTTCCAGGCCCGCATCGGGCTCTTCAGTCACCTTCGTACCCATAGACTAACCTAACATATTCTTAAATAATTGGATGAACAGAGTGGTCTTCATCACCCGTGATGGACGAACAACCATACTCGGTATAAAAAGGCCGTTGAGACAAAACACCCAGTACATGTGCTTGAAATTCCACGACTATCTGAAAACGACCGCCAACAAGCCATTGGTATGTTGGAGACCGGAATGAGCTCGCGGGCCATTGCCAGAAGGATGAATGCCACCACAGCACTATTGTACGTCTCAATGAAGGAATCGTTCCCGGGATAGTCCGGCAAGACAAACAGCAAGAGCAATAGTGGGTAGACGTGGGCAAGTCTCTCGAATGACAGTCATACGACGACTCAGAGATACAGGCCTTACTGCAAGACGACCTTATGTTGGGCCAAACTTGACTCACAGACATCGTCAGCAGCGCCTGCAATGGGCAGAGCAACATGTCAGATGGACTAGACTGCAGTGGAATGCTGTCCTATTCACAGACGAGAGCAGATTCAACATATCCTTTGCTGATGGACGTATGCGGATTTGGCGACGGTGTGGAGAGCGCTTTGCAGATTGCTGTGTTCGTCAGCACAACCGATTTGGAGGTGGCAGTATTCACATTTGGGGAGGATTCAGTTTTCACCATCGCTTGCCTCTTCACGTCTTCCGTGGAAATGTTAATGCTGTGACATATCGAGATGAGGTTCTGGATGCATTGGTTGCTCCTGCGTTCACAAATTATCCAGACTTGCAGCTTCTCCAGCAGGATAACGCACGTGTGCACACCGCATGCATTACGCAGCAATATCTACAGCAGCAGAACATTGTGACGATTGATTGGGCATGCCCTATCACCAGACATGTCCCCTATAGAACATCTGTGGGACAAGCTTGGACGCAGAGTCTACAGGCAAGGTTCTCCAGCTAATCTGCAACAGCTCGAAGCTGCTCTTACACGTGAATGGGACTTGATTCCCCGGAATTTCCTTCAGAGACTTGTGCGTTTCATGCGGAGCCGCTGCCAAGCTTGTTTGCAAGCACACGGTGG
Organism: Oreohelix idahoensis; assembly: GCA_024509875.1. Taxonomy (NCBI): domain Eukaryota; kingdom Metazoa; phylum Mollusca; class Gastropoda; order Stylommatophora; family Oreohelicidae; genus Oreohelix; species Oreohelix idahoensis. The sequence goes on along the minus strand of JAMPIV010012341.1, from coordinate 133,863 downwards.
ACATACCAGATACTGAGGATAGTGTGAATGAATTTTTTTATTGGTTGCATTTTTGGTTTTCTCCCTTGCCTGCACAGAATGCAATGAATTTCATAACAATCAAATGTACAAATTAATGACCAGCATGGATTCATAGGAAAATGAATAAAGATTCCAAATATGTAAACTTGTAAACACTTATATTTACATTTCACACGCTGTTCCTGGATTATACAGGTGGTGCGTTTTTAATGTGCTTCAGTATATATATATATGTATAGATCCACTTGAGAAGAACTCGCTTACGTCGATTTTCGTGTAACTCGAAGAAATTATGAACGTCTCGGTCTGTTGTCTTCTTCGGCTTTGCAAAAAAATAAAAATAAAAGCTCCGATCATGTGGAATTCTGTTCAGTAAAATTATTTTTTAAGTCGCAACTCCATTTTTGTCTCGCTTAAGCAGAAGTTCTATGTTTACCCTTGTGTGCCACACCGCGTAATTTCTTTCAAAGAAGGCGATACATCGCTAAAAAATTGCTTGATGCCGAGCAGCAGTCTTTAAATGTTTGTGAACGCTTAGGCTCGGGAAGTGTTAAGGGATTACCACCAAAAAAGTTATCACAATGGCAGACATACTGTTAACTTGGTGAAAGAAACAGATGTGATTATATGTGAGCGAACGAAGTAGAAGAAGGCAACGACATCATGACGAGTGATGCCCAACCATAGGCTTCAACAATATATATTCATCATTCATAACCCTCCACTCCCAAAGGAGCATAGGCCTTCAAAAAACACATGCCAAGTCCTCCTGTCACGTGCCATCATTTCAAGCTCTTCCCACGCTCTCCTCATCACTTTCACCTCCGTCTCCAGCTCTCCTTTCCATGCGCCTCCTGGTCCACCTCTGCCCCTCCCGCCCTGGGGGTTCCAGAACAAGGAATGCCTTGTAATGCCATCAACAGGCTTCCTCAGCGTGTGTCCCACCCATCGCCATCGTCCTCCTCTCATCTCCCGTTTCACCGGCACCTGTCCAGCTTTTGTCCCCAGCTCCACGTTGGCAACCTTGTCATACCATTTTAATCCCTCTATTCTACGCAAGCACTCTTTTATAAAAGTCTGTAGCTTTTTGGTTGTTGTCTGTGTTGTTCTGTGTGTCTCAGAGCCGTACAACAGGACTGACCCCACATTTGAGCCGAAGACTCCAACTTTCGTGTTGGATCCGATCTCTCCCGATCTCCATACACTTCCCAACGCAATGAAAGCCCCTCTTGCCCCTTGTATTCCCATTTTGACATCATTGTCCGTCCATCCAACTCTGTCTATACTGCTGCCAAGATATGCGCACGACCCCACATCCTGCACTGGGTGTTTCTTCAAGTTAAACCCTGCCATCACTACCCGCATCCATTCTCATTATCCTTGTCCTTTCCCTGTGTATTTTCAGACCCAATTGCTGTGACCTCTCATTGAGTTTTTTCAATTTGTCCTGCATCTGATTACGGCCATGGGACAGAAGAGCCAAGTCATCAGCAAAATCCAGATCATCCAACTGCTTAGTCAGAGTCCACTGGATTCCATTTCTGTTGTGTGCCGTCGATGCTCCCATAACACAGTCTATTGCTAGTAAGAAAAGAAATGGAGACAAGAGGCATGTCGAGACCCAAACGAGCTGTCCCCCATGAAGAACCCGCATGCCATGTCGCTTTACTTCAGGGGAACTCCATAATGCCTCATCAATTTCCAAAGCGATTCTCTGTCTACACTGTCAAATGCTTTTTCGTAGTCCATAAATCCGATGTACAGTGGTGAACTCCATTCCAGAACCCGTTCAACTGCTATTCTCAAAGTGGCCATCTGGTCTGCACAGGATCTGTTCCGTCGAAAACCCGCTTGCCCATCTCTCAGCCTCCTGTCCATGGACTCCTTTAATCCCCCAAGTATATTCCTGTTCAACGCCTTTCCTGGCACTGATAGTAACATTATTCCTCTATAATTTGTGCACTCTTGTTGTCGTAGATTTGGATAGCCAGCCTATCTTTACAACTGAAATTTTGTTCATCAGACAATTCTTCTTTCCGTATATATTAACATATACACTATTAACCACTCACACACACACACACAGATAAGTGACGCCAACCAGACGCACAAACGTGAAAACTATAGTAAATGGGATATGGATATTGGGCTGAGCTGACCAACACAGGTAATTAACATTTGTTAAAGTTTATTATCATAAAGAAAACTTCACAACATCCAATATATCAATAGTAATAGAAAAATCATAGGTTACAGAAATTAACAAAATATAAACCCATAAGTGCGATCCCCTCTGCTGAGACAAGATCCCTCAAAAAAGAAGTTAATAACCTCAAACGGTCAAAATATTTGCGCTATGGTATAGAATTTGACTATACTGTAAAGAACAGAGTTCCTAATTAATCTATCTTGAAAATAACAGTATTAGCAAACAAAAAGGAAGAAAAAACAAATGAGTACAATGATTATACAACAGAAGAATTATTCAATCCCCTTTCTCTCTGCTCTGACAAACCTGTGGCCACATTCAGTCTCGCTTACCTAGTAGTTGTTTTAACAACATCTTGAACATATCTCCATGATACAAATACAAATCCAATGTTGGGTTTGCCGAAATAAGCCCCAGTTCCTCCAAGACTGATTAATTCTCCTAATGGGGAACGCTTACTTTGATGCTGATAATTGGATATATTTATGTCACATCAATTAGTCCAGGTAGAAAATTAATTACCGAGATATTGTGTTCACAGTGTACAGCAGCTTTTAATTCCGATAGTTAAAGAGAATGTCAGATGAGTAAATCTCTCTGGATAAATCCTCGCCACAACATAGTGGTCAGTAGTCGGGTAGTGTTAAGTTTGATATTTCCGCCACAGCGGGCTGAATGTAAATGAAAATGAAAAGAAATCTGGGTATCTATATGTCCAGTTATCGTTATTTCTTATTGTCATATGTTTGTGCTCTCTCTGTCTCTCTCTGGGTGAAACTAGAGGGCCGAACAGGGCAACCTCGAAGACCCGATATACATAAGAATGTTTTTGGTACTATTTGACTTAGACCCCTTTTCTCAGATTAAGGCCGCTGGTAGGTTTGGTTTGTGATCCGTACTAGATTTAGGAAGAAAATACAAAATATTTAACCACAATATCAGTATTCTATCCCAACCCGTGTAATGTATGATTTCTTATCCACACGGTTATTAAATTAGATTACAAACCACAAGTGTCTAGCTTATCTTATCATTTTTAACACGTGAAATAAGCGCTAGTCATTTACAAAATTACACTTAATGAATTAGAAAAAAATATAGATTCCGTCAGTAGTCAATCGCCTAATGCGTTTACTAGTCAATTAAAACATCTCTTTCTGGGTGATAGCGAGTAATTAAATTTACGTTACAGCTGGAAAAATTAGCTATATGTTATTTAATACGCTAGTCAATTAACACAGTAAATCCTAGTGAAATATAATGACGAACTTTAACAATTAAATCACTCAAGTGCTAGTATATATTTCTTTTACCGCAACACAGAAAATGAAACTATCTCGACAGAATTCTAAGTGATTCACTTTGTACAATGGCTGTAGGATTCGAGCTAGATATTCCGAAAATTTTTGAGGCGACTGGATAAATGATTTTAACGGATGGGGTATTTATATAAAATGGGTCGTCTTTCGATAGCTAGTGCGAGATATCGCTCCTTAGCCCGCATTTTGGGAAAATCTACGGTTCGATTCCAGAATTAAAGCTTTCTTTCTCACCTATGCCGACCGCATAGACGTTCGCTAACGAGCAGACTGTCTTTTGATCTCGTCTCTCTCTCCAGCTAATTACGTCCCCTTTGGGATCACGAACAAACGGACGTGGTCGGTAACTGTGGTTATCGCCCCTTTCTTTTTCTTCATTCACTTAAGTCCCCCTTGAGAAATGTAACCATCAAAGGTACGTCTTTTGTCTTATCGCCCTTGATTCTACAAATAGACGACTCGATCTCTCTCTACGCGCGTTCTTTGTCTGATCTGTCACTATTCAACGATTGCCCAATTGCTCGCGTGATAATTCAGTTAACGGCTCTTACTCGCTGGCGGTTACCTGTCCGCTCGTGGACTAGCTAATAGGTCTGTTTGTAAATACTCGCTAGTGCCTGTAAGACATAGAGAAAAAAAGAAAATAGGCGTGGCTAAAATATGAGTTAGACAGCTATCGAAGAGCATGGGTTCTGCGTTAACAAAACCGTGAATACTAATAAGGAAGCAAAGGTGGGAAATCATGTAATCTATTTACATAACCTGTCACACTTGTAAATTTCCATTCTTAGGTAACTTAACCAGATATCCTTCCTTCCACTCCGCCGGCATCTCCTTCCTCTCCCAGACCCCACCAAGTAATTTACACAACATCTCCGTAGCTGTGTCGACACCTGCCCCGATGGCATCCGCTGGAATGCCACCAGGCCCAGACGCCGTTCCATCTCCTAGAAGCCCCATGGCTCTCTCTATTGCTTCCCCCGCCGGTCCCTCACCGCCAATTTGCAGCTCCTACTCCGCTGGCTGAACGCCCGGGGGGTCCCGTGGAGCTGGTCCACCGAGAAGGTCCCCAAAATACTCCGTCCACCTCCTCATTCGCTCCTGTATACCGCTGAGCAGCCCTCCATTCCCGTCCTTTACGAGGCAACCCGTTTGCCTGCACCTCCCTGCTAGCTTCCCTGTGCTGCCAAACAGTTCTCTCATATTTCCCCTGGCCGCAGCATCCCCTGCCTCTCCCGCCAACTTCCCAGTATACTTCCTCTTGTCTCTTTTGTTACTTCTTTTTACTTCTTTGTTTGTTTCTGTGTACACATTTTTGAGCCTTGGCCCCTGTGGTAAAAATTACAGTGATGCAACGTTAAAATTCCTCCAATTATAAAGATAACGGGTAAGATAACATGTAGGGATAAAATTATACGTAAGATACGAGGATACATTCTCGCCTACGCCAGCGCTTTCTACCGCCATTGAAATTAACTAGTTGGAACATGCAGACTAAACGGTTTACCCTTTTAGACGGGAGGGAAACGGAGATAACAGAAAAAAATTATGACGGTCTAAACACGTGTTTGAATCTAAAAAGGCAAAAAGACGCAATTTGTAGTTTAAAGGAAAAAATCACGACACTAGTTGACACAATGTAAGGAATTGGTAGAAAAACGACCTTAGCTCTTGTTAGAAACAGTCGTATCTTGGACGTTTTACGGTAATTAGTTGTTTTGTTTGAATACAGCGGCAAACGCCGTGGACGAAGGTTCAAAAACAAATTTCAAAACTAACCTTGAGAAAAGTAGGTTTTTCTTTAATAATAAAGTTATGAAAATAAAACCTAGCTAGTTTGATAGCCCATCTTGAGCAGAGAAATAATATACTTTTAATTACACAGACGGACAAATAACATGGAAGATATTGACGAAAGACCGTATTGTTCCAATCAGACTAGCGAACAGTTTTTTGTGCATATTTTCACTAAAGTTACATTTTGGCGTCCTTGAGCCTAAAAATGCAAAAATCAAACTGCAGATGAACGAGGGGCAAAGTCGGAGGATAGTAGATAAAAATAACTTAGTGGGGCAGGTTTGTGTAGTTTTTTCATGTAGTTAGTCCAAAAAACAAGTGTAATTTTTGGGAAAAATACTACATACTAGACTGAGACTGGACTGAAATTTGACTTTTAGTTTGAATATTTGAAAAAGTTAGAGGGGAAGTCCGCTGATTGGACAAAAGCATTTATAATATTGAATGAGAGACGCACGCTTGTGCCATTGTAAAGAAGACTGTCCATTGACACAGTACGTTACTGCTAGAGGTGATTTCCAGGAATAATTAAATAAAAATCAGTGGGACGCCCTAATCTAGCCAGCAGCTCAGCTGAGTTTTGCTAGTACTAAGTAACTGTGTTCTCAATTCTGAATTGTGGTAAGGGAAAAAGCATTTATCTTGTTTATTTTAATATTTTGAGTGATTGATACTGCCATATCATGAAAAATGATTACGACAAGTGAGTGCTTGCTCTAGGTCCCCAGCCGCAGTCCAGGGCCTAGAGACAAACAAATATATATGAAAACCTATCTAAGACTATGGAAGGCGGATCTATTATTGACATCAGTGGGAACATATCACCCACCTTATTGAATGGAAGAGGAAATTATTGAACATATTTCGGATGCAATGCAGTCTTGGGAAACTGGTACTATTTGATAACAACTGGGTGAGATGTGCTAAGTTGGCAGAGAGATCTAACCCAATCTGTGTAATGTTGTTTTGTGGTGTTGTGTGTAAGAGTGGCGCAGTAAACAGAGTGTTGACACATGGCACAAATTTTGTTTCAGAGTTTCTGATCTGGCACTACGATTGTGCCAGATGCTTTTGTAGAAGTACAAAAGCGGGTGTCTGTGCAGCCTAACATTTTACTCCAGCTACTGAGAGGAGTGGGCCACAAGAATTCTGTACTACATCGTTACAGGCCAGTTAAGTGCAAACCTGGCCTGCTGGAGATTCATAAACTATGTCCACCATCAATAAAGAAATAAAATCTTGTATATAAACATTAACATCAGTCCATATGTCAAGGACAATAAACTTTGTAACCATACATTGGGCATGATGACGCCACCCCAACTAAACATCCAGTGCTAGTTTTTCCCAAGACATTGTAGATATTATTAATATTAACCATTGTAATAATATACCTATGTACAAAAATTTCATTTGATTATGCAAAATATATATGCATTTTATTGATAAATACATATTATTTCATATGTTCTGACCAAAAGAAACAATTGGTTCAGGACTAATAAATTTAAAAAATTTGCAAACTTAAACTATAACAGCCAGTGTTAGTTCAGTGTATCATAGAGATTATTATTATTATTAGACTTATTATTTACATGTGTGTGTCTGTGTATTTTATTACCTACACATTATATTTCAGTACCCTAGACTTTTAACGTAGCTAACATTCATTATAGTAGAATAGGTCTGTTTGAGGTCGTAAGTGGTAGCAGAAGGGCCTTCTGTAACTCACATAAACTTTTATCTCAGGAGCCTTCACAGCTGACCTCATCCAGTACACTAGGTAACATAACAACCATACAATAACATAAAAAACCACTACAAATATTGGGGTCTTGTCCGGGGATTAAGTTTATCAAAGATATTAGGGTCTCCTGGTCCGGGAAGTAAACTTGTGGGGACAGAGTTGTATAAATTTAAAAGTGTCCCTTAAATAAAAAGTGGATAATAAAAGTTGATGAATCTTCACAGCCAGTGGTATTGAATTAATTAATTAATTAATATATTACCTTAGTAATTATATACTTGGAATTACCTTAGTCATTGTTAATTTGTGTGTTAGAGTATGGCAGATCTAGCAAAATTTAGATCGGCTGCTGTGCTGACGGCGAAGGAAATGAACATGGAGGGTCAAGTTTTAATTCAGTATGTAACTTCAGAATGTGACAAGTATATTAAAAGGGAAGACAGAAGGTTAGTTGAAGAGAAGAGGTTACAAATTGAGGCTGATAAAGAACTTAAGAGGCTGCAGATTGAGGCTGACAAAGAGGCTAAGACATTGGAGGCAGATAGGGAGATTAAAAGGCTCCAATTAGAAGCAGAAGATAAGAGATTGGCTGCCGAAAGGGAAGCAGAAGATAGAAGATTGCAAAGGGAGCACGAATTACGACTAAGGGAGCTGGAATTACAAGGCCATGCTCCTGAAAATGGTGCCAGCCCTTTTGCCTCAGATGCTACGCCTAGTCAAGGAGCCTCAACCTCAGCTATGGGGTTTCATTTAGACCATTTTGTTGAGAAAGACGATGACATCGAGGGGTACCTCAGTAGATTCGAACTATTAGCTACTACGTATGGGTTAGAGAGAGAGAGAGGTGGAGTCTTACGTTATCCCAGGGGCTTAGAGGTATTTCTTATGAAGTTTTTGCTAAGATGAATAGAGACGACCAAGACAATTATGACATGCTAAAGCAGGCTTTGTTATTGAGATATGAAAAGAATGGTGAATTTTATCGTAAGAAGTTTAGAAATGCCAAATTGTTGTCCGGGGAGACATACCACCAATTCTCTGCCAGACTGGAAACCTATTTGGAGAAATGGACTGCTCTGGGGAAGACCCAAGATCTCAAAGAGATGATCATGATAGAGCAATTAAGAGAGTCCATGGCTCCAGACCTGAGAAAATTTCTCATGGAACAAGGTGCAGAGAGGTTGGGGGAGGTTTTAAATCTCGCTGAGAGGTATCAGGCAGCCCAGGCAGAGGTAAGTGGCACTAAAAAGAAGCACATAGAAAATTTTAAAGCTCCACAGCAATTTAGTAAATTTGATACCAGAGAACAAGGTAATAAAGACAGGACAAACTTTGATAGGCCACGAAATGATTATCGTGATAGAAACTCACAGTTCAATGACCAAAAATATAATGAAAGAAAACCGTTTAACCAAGGAAAGAGATGGTGCAAATGGTGTAAGAAAGACAACCATAACACCGAATTTTGTAAAAGGAAACCTTCAAACATTGCTGCAATGAAATCGGGGAAACAAAGATTAAAGGTTAATCCTAATGGACAGCAGGAACCTTATCACCCCCCAGTTTGTGAGGATGTTATTTGTAATGGGGTCACCATAAGGTGCCTATATGATACAGGTTTGGATTATGATTCAGTTGTGAAGTCTAGCCTAGTGGACCCAAGTCAGTATACCACATAAACAGTGGAAATACAAGGGGCGACTAAGGACATACCACTCATGACACTTCCCATCGCAAGGATAACGGTGAAAACTCGCTATGTGGAAGGAGAAATCAGAGCAGCAGTGATAGATGAACCAATCTACCCTCTGATATTGGGGTGTAGATACGTCTTCTTGGGGAATCCCGAGAGGCCTGTGATCATGGCGACAGTGCAGACCAGGTCACAGAAGAAGGAGGAAGAAGGTGAACCTATAAATGCTCATCTAGAAGAGATGAGGAAGGCGCAGGCTGAGGATAGGACACTCAAGCCATGTTTTAAGAAATTGCCCAAATGCCACACACCTCCAAGCAAGGGAGAGTATTTTATGAGGAACAAAGTATTATACAGGAAGGCAGGAACTAGATCCACTGGTCACGGACAGTTGGTTCTTCCCAAGGTATATAGGGCAAATTTAATAAGGAGCTTACATGTTGGAAAAGATGGTGACCATGAGAAAATAGGTACCATCTGCCAAAAGGTTGCTCGAAAATACTATTGGCTCGACGTAAATGTCGACATTGAGAACTTTGTAGAAGCATGTGGCGTATTTCATGAGGGAACACCCACAAAGGGAAAAAATGTGCAGGACCTAGAAACGCCACTGGGCAAACTTAGGCCTGGAAAGAAAAATAATTATAATAAAGTGGAATGGGAGCCCCCTTTTCACACCCAGTCTTCACTTGATTGTATTAACATGGCCACTATGCGACGAGTACAAAGAGTAATTTTACCCCAGAATAAGCTGACAATCCCTCGGTCAGCACTATATAAACTGGAGGAAACTAAAAGAGAGCGAAGATCTCTCATAAGTAATCTAAAGTGGGGTGACAAACCCAAGAAAAAAATTGGTAGTGGTCGATTTGTGAGTGATGATTCTAGGAAGAAAAGTCCTCACTATAAAGCTTCTAATGGAAAGGACCCGATGGGTGCCATGAAAAATAAGTATGAAAAATTAAAAGTCCAGATGTAGCTTTATTAAGGACCTGGACAGATGAGAAAGCAGAAGAAACTGTTACCTCATCATATCAATATGTGAACGAGCTGACCACTCGTCTGAAAGCTGGATGGAAACTGGCAAATGATAATTTGAGACAAGCCAGGAAGAAACATGCAGCGTATTTTAATAGGAAAGCAAAGGACAGAGAATTAGCTGTGGGAGAGAATGTGCTTCTTCTACTACCCGGCAGCCAGAATAAGTTGCAAATTGGATGGCAAGGTCCATATACGGTTCTAGAGAAGGTGTCTAGGACAAACTATAAAATTGACAAAAAAGGGAAGGAGAAAATATATCATGTAAACCTTTTAAAGAAGTATCTGGACAGACCACTCCAGGAAAGCACCTCTTTACTGACCTTGGCTATCGCAACTAAAATGAAAAAGGAACCACTCACCTCACATGAATACCCATTACATCCCTGTGAGACAGCCGCACAAGTAAAAGTCAGTAAGCACCTGACTAAAAATCAGAGGGAGAGAGTTCAACAGGTTCTGGAGGAACATACAGATGTATTAACAGATAAACCAGGACATACAAATTTGCTACAGTATGACATGAAGCTGGTAGACTCAAACCCAATCTGTATGAAAGCCTATTCTGTTCCGTTCGCGAAGGAGAAGGCATTGAAAGAGGAAATAGATTATTTGTTGAAAGAAGGGATTATTTCACACAGTGAATCTTCTTTTAGCTCCAGTGTAGTTTTGTTGAGGAAACCGTCTGGGGAACATAGACTGTGCATAGATTACAGGAAACTGAATGCTGTCACAGAAGGACAAGTGGATCCATTACCAGACACAAAACAGTTATTTGCCAGATTGAACAAGGCAAAATACTTTTCGAAGGTGGATCTTAGCAAAGGCTATTACCAGATTCCAGTGAAGCCTGAAGTTAGACCTTATTTAGCTTTTAGCACCTCGGAAGGACATTATGAATTCAACATGCTACCATTCGGATTGAAAAATGCTCCGAGTGTATTTTCTAGGATGATGCGCACATTGTTGGATCCCCTGAATAATCCATGTATCACGAATTTCATGGATGATATTCTCGTCGCCACAGAGACATTTGAAGAACACATTAACTCTCTGAAAATGTTATTTGATAGGCTCAGAGAGGCGAACTTAACTGCTAGACCAACAAAATGTTGTATTGGATGCAAAGAGTTGGAATTCTTGGGACATACTATATATCAGGGTAACATGACCCCTGACCCCAAGAACTTGGAAAAACTGCAGACAGCACCTAGACCACAAACAAAAAAAGACGTGCGATCATTTGTGTCGTTATGTAGGTTTTACCAAAAATATATCAAAAATTTTAACTCTATATGTGCTCCTCTGACTGATCTGACTCGCAAGGGAAATCCAGATAAAATTGTTTGGTCCACGGAATGTGAATTGGCATTTCAAGAGTTAAAGGAAAAACTCACTAGCAAGCCTATTCTCAAATTGCCTGATTTGACTCAGGACTTTGTGGTGAGAACAGATGCAAGCAATGTAGGCCTGGGGGCGGCTCTGTTGCAAAGGTCCTCTTCACCCAATGGGGAACTGAACCCAGTCGCTTATGCAAGCCGCAAGTTGAACAAAGCGGAGCAAGGATATTCCACAAGCGAAAAAGAATGTTTAGCGTTAATCTGGGCAATAAAAAAGTTCCAAATCTATCTGTATGGTAGGACTTTTGTGGTCCAGACGGATCACCAGCCCCTAGTGTTCTTATCTCAGGCCAAGCATGAAAATGCAAGATTGTTAAGATGGTCTTTATTGTTGCAACCTTATCAGTTTAATATTGAATATATCCCGGGGTCACAGAAAGTCGGTGCAGATTTCCTCAGTAGGCACCCCTGTGATCAAAATTAGAGTAGTTGGCAGGCGTGAGGTTAATTTTATCTATGTGTATCACTGGTTTTGGAACTTGCATTTGTGCATGTTCTCAGGTGGGGAGATGTGTGGTGAAAATTACAGTGATGCAACGTTAAAATTCCTCCAATTATAAAGATAACGGGTAAGATAACATGTAGGGATAAAATTATACGTAAGATACGAGGATACATTCTCGCCTACGCCAGCGCTTTCTACCGCCATTGAAATTAACTAGTTGGAACATGCAGACTAAACGGTTTACCCTTTTAGACGGGAGGAAAACGGAGATAACAGAAAAAAAATTATGACGGTCTAAACACGTGTTTGAATCTAAAAAGGCAAAAAGACGCAATTTGTAGTTTAAAGGAAAAAATCACGACACTAGTTGACACAATGTAAGGAATTGGTAGAAAAACGACCTTAGCTCTTGTTAGAAACAGTCGTATCTTGGACGTTTTACGGTAATTAGTTGTTTTGTTTGAATACAGCGGCAAACGCCGTGGACGAAGGTTCAAAAACAAATTTCAAAACTAACCTTGAGAAAAGTAGGTTTTTCTTTAATAATAAAGTTATGAAAATAAAACCTAGCTAGTTTGATAGCCCATCTTGAGCAGAGAAATAATATACTTATAATTACACAGACGGACAAATAACACGGAAGATATTGACGAAAGACCGTATTGTTCCAATCAGACTAGCGAACAGTTTTTTGTGCATATTTTCACTAAAGTTACATTTTGGCGTCCTTGAGCCTAAAAATGCAAAAATCAAACTGCAGATGAACGAGGGGCAAAGTCGGAGGATAGTAGCTAAAAATAACTTAGTGGGGCAGGTTTGTGTGGTTTTTTCATGTAGTTAGTCCAAAAAACAAGTGTAATTTTTGGGAAAAATACTACATACTAGACTGAGACTGGACTGAAATTTGACTTTTAGTTTGAATATTTGAAAAAGTTAGAGGGGAAGTCCGCTGATTGGACAAAAGCATTTATAATATTGAATGAGAGACGCACGCTTGTGCCATTGTAAAGAAGACTGTCCATTGACACAGTACGTTACTGCTAGAGGTGATTTCCAGGAATAATTAAATAAAAATCAGCGGGACGCCCTAATCTAGCCAGCAGCTCAGCTGAGTTTTGCTAGTACTAAGTAATTGTGTTCTCAATTCTGAATTGTGGTAAGGGAAAAAGCATTTATCTTGTTTATTTTAATATTTTGAGTGATTGATACTGCCATATCATGAAAAATGATTACGACAAGTGAGTGCTTGCTCTAGGTCCCCAGCCGCAGTCCAGGGCCTAGAGACAAACAAATATATATGAAAACCTATCTAAGACTATGGAAGGCGGATCTATTATTGACATCAGTGGGAACATATCACCCACCTTATTGAATGGAAGAGGAAACTATTGAACATATTTCGGATGCAATGCAGTCTTGGGAAACTGGTACTATTTGATAACAACTGGGTGAGATGTGCTAAGTTGGTCAGAGAGATCTGACCCAATCTGTGTAATGTTGTTTTGTGGTGCTGTGTGTAAGAGTGGCGCAGTAAACAGAGTGTTGACACATGGCACAAATTTTGTTTCAGAGTTTCTGATCTGGCACTACGATTGTGCCAGATGCTTTTGTAGAAGTACAAGAGCGGGTGTCTGTGCAGCCTAACATTTTACTCCAGCTACTGAGAGGAGTGGGCCACAAGAATTCTGTACTACATCGTTACAGGCCAGTTAAGTGCAAACCTGGCCTGCTGGAGATTCATAAACTATGTCCACCATCAATAAAGAAATAAAATCTTGTATATAAACATTAACATCAGTCCATATGTCAAGGACAATAAACTTTGTAACCATAGATTGGGCATGATGACGCCACCCCAACTAAACATCCAGTGCTAGTTTTTCCCAAGACATTGTAGATATTATTAATATTAACCATTGTAATAATATACCTATGTACAAAAATTTCATTTGATTATGCAAAATATATATGCATTTTATTGATAAATACATATTATTTCATATGTTCTGACCAAAAGAAACAATTGGTTCAGGACTAATAAATTTAAAAAATTTGAAAACTTAAACTATAACAGCCAGTGTTAGTTCAGTGTATCATAGAGATTATTATTATTATTAGACTTATTATTTACATGTGTGTGTCTTTGTATTTTATTACCTACACATTACATTTCAGTACCCTAGACTTTTAACGT